>CAWUFW010002370.1:0-17500 GCA_963921515.1 Calotriton arnoldi
TTCTAAATGATAAAGAATGACTTCAGGAACATATGTGCCGATTTTTACAACATTTTAAAAAATTACCTTGTGGGGACCTGTGTTTCATTAAGTGTGTTTATATTTTTGCTCGCTCTGCCCCTGTAGACAGGAGGTGGTACTGCAGTCTTAAACACACTTTGCATTTAAACACACTTTGCTCACCAGAAACACAGTCTAGCAGCAGAAAGGATTGACATTTCAAAGTAAAAGCTGCATAGCCCTATGTTTATCCAAATATTTTCATTCACATTAACATTTTCTCTATTTATTAATATAAAACTTTATTGCCATGAAGCTATTGAATTTAGACTATTCGGGTCTAAAAATTGTTAGTGGTTTTATCGGATTACTATAAGCAATTTGGGTCAGTTTCGAAACCCAAATTACTTTATAATTGGCATTTGATCATTACCTGCAATTAAAGAATGAAGGTGTAATCCAATGCGATACAATATAAACTGATTTTCTTGCTTTTGGCAAGTAACCTAGGGGCTTCAATGGCAATTGTTAGTTTAATGCTTATACCCAAAATGCAGAGCCTTTATATTGCTTTGCCTTTGTTTAAATATTCCTATGCAACAAGGAATATGTTCTTTTAGATGATGGCTAGATGAGTGAGAGAATAGCGTTGTTTTGTGGTAAAGGCTACATTCTCTCAGGCAGCTAACTGAAGCAATGTTATGTCCACCTTGCAGTAGCCTCGAAGCACTTTGGATGAGATACATAGGGGGAGACAATTAGTGATGTCGTGAACCACCGCTTTAGCAACTAAAGCAGGATTGGGGTTCTTTTGGGCCTCCTATGTCTGCAACTCGGCAGACAAAAGTTCATAATTAACGCGAAAAGGAATAATAGAAGAGCAAGCAGGAGCACTGAATAACGAAAGGTGCGCAAATAGAAAAGAGAAGGAAGGAATATTGAATGAAAGGAAGGGTGAAAGGAAGAATGGATGAGTGGGTGAGTAGATGGATGAGTGGGTGGGTAGATGGATGAGTGGGTGAAAGGATGAGAAAAAGGATAAGTGGATGGACAGGATGGCAGAATAAAAGGATGGATGGATGAATGGATGGATGGGTGAGTACATGAATAGGTGGATGGATAGGTGAAAGGATGGCAGAGTAGATGGATGGATGGATAGTTTGATGGACAGGTAAACAATGGGAAAGTAAAGGGACGGAAGGGTGTGTTAAAAGATGAAAGAATGGATGGCAGAGTAGCTGAATGTGTGAATGGATGATGGATGGCAGAATGGAGGGGTGGATGGCAGACTGTATTAATGGCAGAGTAAATGGATGGATTATAATGGATGGATGGCAGAGTGGATGGATGGATGTAGATTAAATGATGGATGAAAGAATGAATGGATGACTGAATGCAAAGTTGAAATAGTGGATATCAGTGGGTGAATGATAGGGTGAAAATGTGATATAAATGGATCGGTTGAATGGAAAAGAGCAGTTCATATGCACACTGTTGTCTCCTGCACATTACTTTGTGTCTAAAGTCATTTAATGCATGCATTGGATTCATGCACATGTTCGCTGATGCACACACTGCTTTCTTTCATGGGTGCGCTCTGCCGTAAGCACACTTTTTTATAGGCCACTGTTTTCTCGCACAAAAGTCGTTTATGTACACTTTGTTCAGGCACACAATTGTTTCATGAGAGCACTTGTTTTGTGCTCACTCTGTTCATGCACAAGCACTTCATAATAACGAACGATTTTCTTTGTCCCAGTGACAGTTTTGGAACAAGCACAACTTTCATTTACAAGCTGCTTTCATATCCATGCTCCTTTCGTGCACTCACCGGGAGCTGTACTTAAAAAGTACTGGACACCCAGGGAAAATAAACGTGGATCCGATCGTAAAAATCTGCTATATGTATTTAGAAAAGCCTTTGTGGGGCCTGCAGCGGTTGATATTTCATAAATGAAAGCATTATTAACAATGGTTTCAACAGCTTCACTGCCTTCAGCAGATGTGCTTCTACGGAGCTGTTGTGTGTACACGCCGAGTTTACTCCTGAATACAGAATATTTTATGAACACATACATGCCTTCCTAAGTGTAAACTTTACATCTGGGACAGAGATCAACTTCTTCGTACAAACGCACTGAGCAAACTGGACTTTTAGGAGTGAGAATGCAAGAAGAAAGGGGCTAATGAGAGGAAGCCCCCCCCCCCACCACCCCAGGCTCAAAGAATGCGTGCGCACTAAAAGAAAGGCACAAAACAAGTATCCTCGCTTCTAGTGTCAAATGACAGGAATTATAAGCAAAGACGGACAGCTTGAGAAATCAGACTGCTCGGGAAGGCTCTCAGCTATGCAAACACTGGGGGCATGGGCTGAAAGAGGCCTGACGGAGCCGGCAAAGTCAATGTCTTTGTCATGCAGCGCTGAAGGAAGCTCCCCTTCACACCTCTTTCCCAGCCAAGAGCATGACAATAGAGGCTCTCTTGCGCTGCAGGGTCCACACCCTGCACACCTTCAGGGGGAAGGGCTGCCAAGGAGAACAGGCAGTGAAAGGGCTCTTCCCGAAGGAGGAAGTAAAAATCTGCAAAGGCAAAGAACCTGTTGCCATCGCCGATTACACATTCCCTGTATGCTATCCTGTTAGGAGTAAAAAGGTGAATGGAACTCCCATTCTCTGACCTTTAAAAATTGGCATTTTTGCACCTTTAAGCACTGGCTGGAAATTCATTCTGAAATAACCCATCATCAACTATATGCTAATTTAAGTAAACTGTTAAGTGTCCGTAACTGGAGAAACCCAATATTTCTAATTTCAAATCTATAATTAGTTTTCTGTGCTGGTGCTTTAGAGAGGGAGCACTTTGAAAAGCACAGACAGTGAAATGCTTTGTATTTGCTTGTGCGTTTTCCCTTATTTGAATTGTATAGGTAAAATGTCTGACTTTGCAAATTTTCAATTATTTGCTGCGTGGCTTCTTGACACTAAGGTCTCATAAGCCTCTCCTTGATGTTAGCACATAAACACTGCACTCTTAACGAATAATTCATCAAATTCTACTTTTATCCTTTTCATTCTGGAACTTTTTATATCATTATATATGGGAACAATAAGTCACAGGATGCATGAAAAATATAAAAAGGTCCGATATTCATGGTGACCAAATTTTGAAAATCAAAAACCCTAGTGTTCCCCGAACATAGACTTAGAAATATAATTTTGCATGGACCCAGGGTCACTGCATACCTTACATACCTTAAATGCCAGCATTCTCCAACACAGTCCACGTTACAGTAAGAGAAATTCAATGCAACCTTTACACAGTATAATCTGTGATAACTAAATTGCTTTTGGTTTGGGGCAGTTAGCTAACTCGGCACTAGAACACATGAACCTGCTTTCCTCTGTGTCCAGCTGCCCTTTTCTTAAAACCGGACACGTGCTAAATCTGTTGTAGTTTGCAGGGTACAGATGGTGAAAAAAGAAGACAGACTCAGCAAATCCAGGCTGCCTAGTTACCCTATCAATATGGGATAACATTATCTGCGAAATAAGCATGCTCGATTGGCTAATTAATTGACTCTCAGCTTCGAAGTTTAGTAAGCATGGCAAATGTAAAGCTACCTTTGGTAAAATAAGCATTTTGTGACTGGGAATGAGCTCGAATTAATTCCTGAAGTTCTCCCTGGTAAGGTTGGCATATCCAGTCCAGTACACTCCATTCAGGGGCGCTGGAATTATGCGGCAGGGGGCCCCAAATTATGTGACAGGTTTGACTAAATTATGTGTCAAGAAAAGGCAAGTTATGCAGCATAATGCAGCACATTTTGTGATTGTATTACCTCATTATTTTGTCATTTTTACACATTAACACTACTTGGGCAAAGGTTTCACCTCATTAGTATCAGTTTGACACCCAAATACAGCAATATGCAACAGAAAGGTGATCACTCAACCTTTGCGAAGGGCCTTTCACTGCGCAGCAACACGTTTCGCTGTGTTTTAGTAACTTTTTATTCATTTGCGCTAGCAATCATTTTTGTGTTAAAATCTGCAGATTATGCAGCAGATGATCGATTATGTAGGAAAGGAGGCAAATCCATACTTATGCAAAAAACACCATGAATGCAAATTTGCATAATTCGAGTGACTGACTATAATGCATAAGTGACTAGTCCTTGCACTCCCGCTGATCTAAGAATCCATCACACATTTTCAAAAAGTGTTTAACTGAATTTTGTTTTCGGAATGCACAGACAGGAGAAGGCCACATTTCTGCAGTCTGACGTTTGCTATACAAAGGAAAATAGCTGGCTGCCTGGTCCTCCTTTCGTATAAAGCAAACACAAGGACATGATGGGCGGAGCGCTGAAACTTTTCAGACACTCCCCCAAGTCACAGATCTGGGTTGAATCCATCATCGTTCTTTAGCTCACTTCACCATCCCAGATCAGACCCAGCTATATGCAAATCAGTCTTGGCCCTGTGCCTCATGGGAACAATTTATCCCTAACTGCCAAGCCCGGTCTTCCCTGGACCATAAACAAGCATCCTGGTAACACCCCTCATCAGCCAGGCTAGTTTGAATCCAGAGGCAAAGTGAGCAAGGGACCCATGTCTGGGCATACCCTTCCAATTTAGGGCAAACAAAGCAAACACAAGGAGATGATGGACGGAGTGCTGAAACTTTTCAGACACTCACCACCAGTCACAGATCTGGGTTGAATCCATCATCGTTCTTCAGGTCACTTCACCACCCCAGTTCAGACACAGCCATATGCAAATCAGTCTTGACCCTGTTCCTCATGGGAACAGTCCAGCCCGAACTGCCAAGACAGGTATACCAACCCATTTACTGCTATCAAATCCCTCCTACATATGGTGCCTGAGATACCCTGACACATGCCGGAGACAGTGTGGAGGAACATGGCACATTACTATACACATGGTGGACTGCCCTAAACTCCAGCAGTTCTCGACATGAATGCTAATGATAGCATGTTTCAAATGAGTATTGCCAGATTCCCAGGAATACATGCTGCTTGGGCTTCCTATACACAATTATACCCACTGCATGCTCAGTAGATGGCACAGGTACCCTGTGTGGTTAGCCAGCTGATCATCCCAGACTCGGGGGAAAGTGCATACCAGATATTGGGGAATAGCACCTGGACCTTGGGAGCTACTCAGTATAGAGAAACTAACCATAGTTCAAGTTCCCTGACTTCAGTCTTCAGAGAATTTACATGTCCCAGATTCTTCAGGGTACAAAAGAGTATCCCATCAGACATTTCTCATTTGGGCTCAATGTGGCGTATATAAGAGCAGACAGAGTGCAGTTGGAAAGACGTTAATGGTAAAAAGCTGAGACATGGAAAGTTAAATGCAGCAAACAGATTTTCCTGTTAGTAAGGGAGGGAAGTGGATTAGTTGAGATTTTATATGCTTCTAAGTGAGCACTACTGGCTAGGTGGCTAGCCACTTGTGACCAATACGCATCATGGTTCTTCTTCACTGGCATACTTGGTTGGCGACACTTGGTAAACTAGAGGGCTGGTTCCCACTGTTTGTACCAAAAAGTGTATTTTCTTTTGCATTGGCCTGCATCTCACAATCTACTGTTTGTAATAGATATTTGGCAGTTGAAGGGCACCCACCCGAATGGGAAACACCCAGTATGAATTCCTATGGCACTGTGACTTTAATTAGCACTATCACAGGTGCTATGCGTTGGCCCAGATGAAATTTAAATTTTCCCGTTGTAATTTCAGAAATCTCACATTTGGCTTTTTATGTGACATTTTTGCAGTTATGCCTTTGCACCACATTGTGTAGTTACATGCTGTTACCACAAGCGTGTGGGAATAATGTCTATCACCTGAGCGCGATTAGCTATTGATCCCACCACTTGTGTTTTTTGTGCAATTGTTTTACTGTGAAATATGTCCTTGCATCAAAAATTGATGCAAAGAAGCGTTTCACACTAAAATAAAGTACTAAATGGCAGATTTGCATTTAGCATAATTACATCGCAAATTACGTGAATTTCACACATCCCTAGCTGTGAGTGTTACAGTAATGGTCCAAACTGATACAGATTAGGACCAACACCCTCCAGCCATAAGGACCTACAGTCTGGGGGATTAAGATCATTTGTCTGGATCTCATACAGCAGTGACAAAGCAAGTAGGTTCAGGGGCCTCACAAGTACAGGAGAGTTGGAGATGAAGCACACTCAGCCTTCTCAACTTGTGAAGGTGACTGAGCTGCCCCTTAGCCTTACCCCTTATATATAAGGCGCAACTGAGGCTTTTCTTAAAACATCTAACGCCGAGGATTAGTTTCAACCTGGACATCAAACACTGTTCCAAACTGCACCATTATGAACCCTATGTAGAATCAATTGAATATAAACAGGTACAACATTATATCCGTTTATCTTTAAGGCATGGAATCCGGCGATGTATATCTTTATTACGGCTCGGGATACTACCTTTTAAATCATTGACTTTTAAATGGACTCATAAAGAAAATGTTACCAGTATATGCGATCTTTGCAATGGAGGAGTGCAAGATCTGAAGCATGTTTTGTTGGTATGCCCGAACTCGATATTGGTTGAGGCCAGAAGGCGATATTTAAAAGTAGTTCAATTTAGATATAATTGTGCATCTGTGCAGAGTTTGATCTTGCTTTTTAAATCTCCCCCAGATGAATTTGTGTGTCATAACCTGTTTAAATGTTTAAAAACTTTTTTTAACTTGTATTGAAAGTTCTTTGTACATTGTCTTATAACAAATGTTTTATTCGAAAATTTGTTGTTCTCAGTAGAGAACTAAATCAAATAAATTAAAATTGAATTGAATAAATAAATATTTAATATATAGAAATTATTTTGATCTTGAGGTTTTGTTCCCACCCAGAACTTGAGTGGCCTCCTTAAGATATCCCTGAGTCTGTTCAATGTGTGGAGTAAGAGATTGAGAATGAAGATTGTAGTGGTATGAGTGGAATATCATGTTGATTTCTTCCCAAACTATGAAACAGTCATCTGACTTCAAGGCTGAGTTTGTAAAGTGGCTGTTGAGATCACAAAGCAGTCATGCCAAAGGACACCCTGACTTATATTCCTCCCAGTGTTGTGTGGTAGCGTAAATATGGTAGTACAAACAGTGTATTAATCATCTTGTGTAATCTGAGTTAGCACAGAACTGGTGTTCAGAGGGAATTGTCTGTGATAATTTTCATTTCCAAGATTGCTCAAGATCTTAAGCATGATGTACATGGACCACAGGGCATACTAAATGTGTAGCTCCTGTCTCGCCAATTTGAAAGTTTTCTATTTTACAGCATGATCACATACTGAGCCTACATTCGTATCAAAGTAGAGCTCTCCTGATTTCCCAACTATTGCACACTAAGCTATATCCTTGAGTTAAACTGATTGCAGGTGCCACATTAGGCAGCTGGTTTCCTCTGGCACACTGGCAGGAGGCTCAAATTTACAGATGTCTACCACATACCCAAGGAAAATTAATGTCATTCATTGGCTCCCTGTTCCGAATATCTGTGGCGTTCCTTTCAGGATAATAACTTTATCTGTTTTATGAATAACATGTTTGAGCTTCAATTTTAAGTTTTAATTTAGTTATACATTAACTTTAGCAGTTCCTTTACAATTATTGGCATGATTTAGGGATATAACCTGTCCCTTTATCAGAAGATAACACTTAAATTCTACAAACGAATGAAACAAGAAAATTCATAACCACTGTATTCAAATAATAAACTAAATAAACATTAATCATGCTTTGTCTATTAAATAAGGTATCATTGAATGCTCATACCTACACCACATCTAATAACTGCTGAAAATCGTGGTTGTGTACACGTAGTGTCTGGTTTCACCATTAAGAAACATTTTCTCTTCTGGTTTGCAAAACTATTTGACTGGAGGACAGTCTTTTGTTGGACTCTAACTTGTGGTCTTTTTACCCTACTCTTAAAATCAACTAGTGTGTATTTCATATGTTATTGTCTAGATAAACAAGAACATTTAAGAAAAAAGAAATGTGCAGAGAATAAAAAATAATGATTGCAATTCTATTTCTCATTTAACTTCAAAATGAGTGTAATGTCGAACATAAGGAAATGAAATAACATCTTACGACTTCGAGATGATCAATTATTTCAACATCCCTGCCTATTGAAATATTTATAGGATTATCCTGAAATCTAATATACTCAAAGCAGATAAATCCACTGAACTTCTGTTTTTCATTCATCTCAGTTTGTAATGTTTCAATCCACCAACTGTTTATTCGTAATAATGTATAATGATAACCCCCTGCCCCAATGATGGTCTTACCACTTCACAAACCTGTAATTGAGTCACATTATACCCTGTTTTATTGACATTTTATGTAACACTACATCTCTCATCAATTGAGGTGATTAACAGGCTACTTAAAGTCAGCCTATAAATGTGGGCTGTTAACTGTAAAGCCAAGATATCAAAGAAGCACTTTATTCAAAAAGTGGCTAGAGAGATGGACATTTAGGCCTATATTAAAAGAATTGTGGCAATACCAATTTGACCCATCATGGGAACTACCAGACCAACTGGAATTGCAAGATGTGCGGGAACCTGCACTCCAAGTTTTTTCATCAAGCACACTTCGGTCAGAAAAAAATATGCAGCAATCAGTGTGTAAACTTGTTATAGCATGGTGATAACGCACCCAGAATTTACTGCACCCTGCAGCATCAGTTTTGTGGGTGCAGTATTGCTGCATTAGGAATCTAGTAACTTCCATAATGATGGCAAAAGTGGTAAATGTCTGACACACCTTTGGTCCTGGGTCTCGAATCTAGTGCAGATCATTGTTGAATTATGTGGACAACAATTACTTGAGCCATTCCAAATGGGTGATGTATTAAGGACAGAGCAGCTAGCTCTATGTAGCCTATGAGGAAAACATTTCTACTACTTAACTGCACCTTCACAAATGGGGGATTTTTCTACATCCATATAGGTTACATCCACAAGCTAAAAGATTATCCAGGTTAGTCATTTCTGAATTATATTCTACGATAGCTTCAAGGGAATATTACCTAATAAATTAATGAGCATGCCAACAATGTTTGATACAATGGAACTATCAGTTTTCCAAGTGCATACAGACAATCTTGTCTCATTGGATGGTGTGTTCATCTGCTTTTCCGAGCTTGCTGAGTGAATAGCTTGAGATCTACTTTGAAAATCCTTTTGGAATTGGGTCTCCCTATTCTCCACATATAATGCGTGTATAACCCCTTAGCATATGGCGAAGAAGTTGCACATTTAACCCACCCTTTGGATTTTGAAAGGTCGGTGCCATTTGCTATTCCGATAATTTGCTACTTTGTAAGGTCCGGTTGGGTTAAAAAGATCTCTTAACCTTGGTGGGTAATGCTTGCTGAAATTCTTCTAACATATACTTTGCTAATTTTGCATTGTGGATAACATAGCAAAGTTTTGTACACTGGCAAACATATGTATGTATTTACGCAGAGCACTATGCAGTTTTTTCTTTTTTCAAATATTTATATTAGTTTTATCAAAAACCATTAGAGTGCAGCATACTCATCAACAATTTGAAGCGATGTAGCAAACTTCAAAAGAAACCCACCTTCGACCCCCATCTTTCGTCAGGACATTGAAAATTTGAGCAAATTGCACAGGCTATAGCTCATACTCAAAATAAATCTTAATCTTCCAATCAAATACACCACTATGTACTGTTACACTATAACACATTCCATAGGACTCACCATCACCAGTAATCAAGAAAACCTACAGGTCAGTTTCTTTTGTAAAGGTCTTCAGCGGGCACCCTTTAGGCCTACACTCCAAGTGATTTGTTATCAGTGTAAATTAGTGGTTCCCAAACTTTTTCGACCCGCGGCTCCCTTGACCCATTGGCCATTGCCTATGGCTCCCCAATGTTATTTTTTTTTTGGAGGGTGGGGTGGTGTGAGCCCGGCCTCGGGAGTACTTGCATTTTTCTCCCTGAAAATGATTGGGATGAAGCTGATGAAGGTATTATAATCATATACGCAAAGTGTTTGTATTACTAGGCGGAGCCTCTAATAAAATATTCCTAGGTACACTTCTTTGCCCATGCCTTTTTTAGAGTACCCTCTCAAACTTTTTTATCCCACTTACAGTGCTAGATAGCACCCCTATGCATGTAGGCCCCATTGCCAAAGTGTTTCTGCGCTTGAAGAA
Organism: Calotriton arnoldi; assembly: GCA_963921515.1. Taxonomy (NCBI): domain Eukaryota; kingdom Metazoa; phylum Chordata; class Amphibia; order Caudata; family Salamandridae; genus Calotriton; species Calotriton arnoldi. Next base: position 10,265 of record CAWUFW010002370.1, read on the forward strand.
TATTTGCATGCACTTCCATTTCTACCCATGTCATATGTGCCAACACACCTGTCTCAGCAGGGTGACTCATGATTTTGTAAACCACATACAGCTTTATTTTTGCTGTCAATGCAAGTAAAATAAATTCATCTTTTTTTTTCTTGCTTCCAAATGTTGGCATTATGCCATATATGGTGTTTTACTCGCCCTGTTCTCCAGGAGAGAGCAGGCCTGTCTAGAAATGTGTGTGTACTGAAAGAAATGTGTACTGGAAGTACCTGTGATTCAAGTACAACTGTCAATACTTAATAATACTTAGTGTGTTTAATTGACAGGACAACTGTACTTTCCTGATAACTTGCATTGGTGTAAAATGCATTAGGAAAAAAACGAAACTATTAATGAGTCTAACAAAATTAATCGGGCATCTTCCGCTTCCACTGCCCTGATTCACTAATGGGGGCTACTTTTATTTTGGTGCCAGGACCTATTTTATGTCCCAGTCTGACATGCTTGTTAGTAAAACCTGTCTTTCTTTACACAAATACTTTTCTACAATATGGGCCACATCACTAAAGTGCTTGTGTAATCATAAACAACCTATTCAAACTTGTGCACATCAGCAACCAAGCTTTGTGTACTGTTGAGTTTTGCTTTTAAAACAATTTCTTACTGGTTTACGTTAGGGACATTTTCTGCAATTATATCCAACCAATTTACAGAAATGTCACCCAGTTGCGTGGAGTTTCGAGTTTGAAAGCACATTTATTCTTATAAGGAAAGCATGTTTTGCTTTTTTGACTTTTTTTTTATCAAGAGTAAAAATTTATGTATATGCCTGTCAATTAAACCTTTTTGTGTGAGGGTGTATGCTGACAATCCGTAAATTCCAGATATCAAGCAAGTCTGCTTAAAGTGAGCAATTGAGACACAAAGCAGGCTACTAGTTGGGATTTTGACACCTTTGAAAGGTCATTAGAAGGTGTGGTGTGAGTGGGTGAATGACAATGAACAGCAGGACCCGACAAACAAAAGCACTTTGGAACTGCCCTTCTGATTTGAGGACACAGCGCAGAGACTAAAGGGGTTTTGATGACCATTGTCTCTGATGAGATTGAGGTAACCATAAAATACTATGTTAAAAAAAATCAGTCAAAAAACCTATCCAGGAGCATATGGAAAGAGTGAAAATGTGCCTGCCTGTTTGCCATTTATTCTCATTTGTGGATCTTTGTTTTATTTGATGCCTATTCGTTACCCCATTTTTGTACAAATGCAAATCATATGGGCACAACATTCCCTGCACTGCCTCTTAACCTTTCCATACCGGTCAGTAAACCATATCCAAAGTGTATAAGGCTGGGTTAAACTAGTAAATGACAGTTTTGCATATATGTGTACTTTCACTATAAAAAAACCTGGAACTGAATACTTTGGCATTCTGTGCATCAAAGCACGCTATCTTCCATTCCCACACTAATCTAGCACAGCAATTTTAGAGTAACAGGCTCTATATTTATTTGAGCTATTTGGCTTTCTCCACGCTTCTCTATTTAAACCTATACACCGTAGAAAAACACAAGCACAGCCATAATATTAGCTATGCCCCCATTAACCATTTATGAAAAAGGGCCTGATTTAGAGTTTGGTGAACAGGTACTCCATCACAAATGTGACTGATATCCCATTGGCCTTATTACAAGTGCATGTGGATATAATGCACTTGTAATTGGACGGATAGGATATCTGTCATGTTTATGACAAAGTATCTGGCCACCAAAATCTAAATCGGGCTCAAAGGCACTTAGGGCCTAATTTAGATTTTGACACACAGCGTAATTTGTTACAAACGTGACAGAGGGCCCTGCCCGCCAAACCCTCGGTCGGCCGGCTTTATTTAGAGATGTGAGTACTTTCAGTATTCTGTTGATGGATCCCCGATTGACTCTGTTGATGAAATACTTGCTCCAAGTGTCCGACAGGGTAGGGGCCGCCAGAGGATGAACATTACACCACCCATCCTATTTAGGAGAACATTTCCAGGGCGTGGGAGTTATTAATTTTTGTTTTTCAAGAACAAACTTCCACTTTGAGAGCTTGTTTTTGCAAAACAAAAATAGTCTGAAGTTTGGTATATGGCTGTCAAAACCAACAGCGGCTATACACCGAACCTCTAGTAGACTGAAAGGAACTGTTGTGGTGACTGTCCCTTTCAATGTACAGAGATGACTACATGGTGTGCAGTCATTTCTAAATTTGGCAGACGATCCACAGGGCTAGCGGTCATCTCTAAATTTGGAGGGCAGAGTACCCCTTGGATGGTGGAGGTAATGACGTCCGCCATCCCAACAGATACTACGCCATCTGCCAAACTCATAACAGGCCCTTAAGCAGGATTGTCAAACAACGAGTCATGATTATGTATGCATGAAATCATATGCCAAGTTTTATATTGTGCAAAAGAAACAGTTGATGGACGGAATGCTGGACAATGCAAACATTCACCCCCAGTCACAAGGATCTGGGTTTAATCCATCATTCTTTTGCTCACCACACCACCCCAGTTTGGACCCAGCCATATGCAAATCAGTCTTGACCCTGTTCCTTGTGGGAACAGTCCAGCCCAAACTGCCAAGCCAGGTCCTCCTGGACCGGAAACAAGCATCCTGGGACCGGTTTCAGGGCATCACCCTTCTTCAGCCAGGCTAGCTTGAATCCAGTGGTGTAGTGAGCACGGGACCCACGTCTGGGCATACCCTTCCCACTTAGGGCGACATATGCAAAAGAAACAGTTGATGGACGGAATGCTGGACAATGCAAACATTCACCCCCAGTCACAAGGATCTGGGTTTAATCCATCATTCTTTTGCTCACCACACCACCCCAGTTTGGACCCAGCCATATGCAAATCAGCCTTGACCCTGTTCCTTGTGGGAACAGTCCAGCCCGAACTGCCAAGCCAGGTCCTCCCTGGACCGGGAAACAAGCATCCTGGGACCGGTTTCAGGGCATCACCCTTCTTCAGCCAGGCTAGCTTGAATCCAGTGGTGTAGTGAGCACGGGACCCAAGTCTGGGCATACCCTTCCCACTTAGGGCGACATATGCAAAAGAAACAGTTGATGGACGGAATGCATTCCGTCCATCATCTTGTAAGTTTTATATTGTAGCATTTAAATAGGGCTTCATATCCATGTTGTGGTCATGAACCACTCTGATTTATATCATGATCGGGGTGCCCTTTTCAGAGCACAGAGTAGCATGTTGGTTGTACAATGAAGTATACAGAATGCATCAAGCTTGAGGTATAGGAGTGTACTCTTAACATGATTTAGTAGACTCAAGAATGAGGTGTTATGGCATAGTACGAGAATAGATTTATTCATTGATGCAGATACCTACAAAATTTAGTTTGATTATAATACAGTAGTTTGAGATGAGCCAGATTCAGATTGGTAGTGCTCTTTCAAATTCAAGACAATTGCAAATTATTCCTATTCTTGCTAGGACCAAGTTTGTATCTTGATCATTTGAACAAAAAAGGAATTTCCTCCAATTTGAAATTTATTGCAGAGCATGTAGAAATGAGGATAGAGCGCACCCAGATCTTTGAGGTCTGGAATCATGGTAGGTGTGGAGTTTTTGCTGTGAGAAGGAAAGGCTTGTGTCATGGATGGCATGATGAGCGAGCCACATTGTTTTCAGTGTAATGTGTCTAGCCATAAGCGACCATAGTAGAGATTGAAATGTCACTTTGAAACATGACCACATTGAGGCCACTGTCTCTGTGTGCACTGTGGTGTACCCTTATCTCTGTGTGCCCAGCTTATACCGAAACAATATATATATATGTGGGGCAGATCTACAAGAAACTAACGCAGCGTGGTGCCGCAAGTCATTTTGCTGCGCCGTGCTGCGTTAGTTTCGAAGCACAGGGATGCAACATATTTACAACAATATGTCGCATCTCTGTGCTTCCCTCTGCGCTGGCGCACAAACCTGCCAGCGCTGGCGCAGGCACCCTTGCACCATGGTGCAAGGATGCTCTGCGTCGTGGGGAGATTGTTTTTGTGCAGGAAGGGCACCTTCCTGCGCAAAAACAATCAAATGAGGTGATTTCCTCTTCCAATATGTGCTGTAGAATGCAGCACGCACTAAAACCGGAAAAAATTAGGAGAAATTAAAACATTTCTCCTCGTTGCACCTCAGTACGCCACCCCTAGGGTGGTGGAGCATTCTGACGCATTTCCAGATTTACGATTTCTCGTAAATCTGGAAATGCATCAGTGGACATTGGTGTTGCGTGGGAACACCCACAGCAACACCCATGTCACGCCCCTAACACGCAAAGTGTTGCGTGAACAGGGGCGATATTTACAAGCACAGGTTAAGTCACGCAGGGTGACTTTACCTGTTCTTGTAAATATCACTTAGCAGGCTGCGCCGCCAGTGCGTCACGTAACGTGATGCACCGGTGGCGCAAGGGGCTTGTAAATCTGCCCCGTGGTATTTGGATAGCGCAAACCTAGCCAAAGACAGCAGAAGTGCTGTAGATGGTATGCCCAATTACACTAATTAAATGCACTGGCTTCAGGGCAGGCATGAATTCTGATAGATGTCTTCTGCAAAGAGAGGTGTGCCCCCTAAATATCGAAGACCGAATATCGCGGTACAGAAATATTAAGGACAAAATATTGAAATTCCAAATAATGAAAGGCAAGTATAGATTGTTTTTATATCTAACTCCACATATATGTCTCTTAACAATATATAAATCTTCAAGGTGCATAGATGTGGAGATAGAATAGTAAATCTATACTTACTCCATGTTTACACACCTTAACGATATTTTGGTCCTCAATATGTTGTCCACTGTATTCTTGTTTCATGATATTTCTTTGTTCAATATTTAGAAGTACATTTGCAAAAAGAGTGCATGAGTGAAAGACAGAGCCGCAGTTTAAAACTACAGCTCATTTATCACCTGCACTTTTCTCTGTTCTAAGAGGGTGCAGGGATTGCCCAGAGTACGGTATAGTGTGTTAATGCAACCACCTCCAGAGGGATGCCTGAAGGACCCGTTGGATTCCTGTAATCCCCTCCCAAGGACTGCCCTTGAGGTGTGCATTGACTGTGCACCACCTTCTGTGGTGGTGCATTCACTCTGCACTGGCTACTACGATGGTGCACAGTCAGTGTGTCACCTTGTGGTCATGCTGCCACACATTCCGAGCAAGTGTAAACCAAATTCCAGAAGAAGCCATGCATGCTCCTGTGGACCCTACTGTAATACCAAAGTGACACCGAAATGCATGAATGTTATGCCCCCGGTGGACTTTTCATAATAAGAGCCAAGATGTTAGAGTTAAGAGCTGTCTGACAACTGTTTACTGGATTCTCGGTAGCTTCTGAATCAATTCATGGGATGCTAAAAAGTACATCATTTTGATGCAATCTAAACAGGGAAGTAATAGTACTATATTTTGGTGGAGTATCAAGTAAAGGAAAATTGGGCATAGACACCTGAACCATCAGGGAGAGGTTTATGTAAATGATCAAGCCTACACTCTTTACTTAGAGTGAAGGCTATCATGTGGCCCAAGCTATTTTGACCAAGTGTTTGATTGATGGTAGATGTTTCATTTACCACCTGCTACAAACCTGCCAACCTAAGAACATTTTTCCCTGTGTGAGCAAACAGGAAGGAAGGGGCTTGCTCCGAATGAGGGGCGAGCTCCATGTAAATGGGGCACTGGACCTGCTGCTCTGCTTGGAAGTAAAGATCAAGACTGAGTGCCCAGCAAGCTGTGGAAGATTCTTGCTGAAGGTTGTTGGAAATGGCAGTATACACCCTGTCCAAGTAGGGAAACACAATCCTAGTCAGGGTAAGAAAGTTACACACCAAAGATAACCTGTGCTTACCCCCTTGGTAGCTTGGCACAGAGCAGTCAGGCTTATCTCTAGAGGCAATGTGTAAAGTATTTGTGCACACACCCACAGTAACACACTGATATCACCACAAAAGTCCTCCACACCAGTTTAGAAAAATAGCCAATATCTATCTGCGTAAAACAAGGCCAGAACGACAAAATAAATCCAACATACACAATCAAGTTAGGAATTCTTCAAGGTTAAATAAAGTTCTAGTTCTTAGAAAACAATAGCTCAGACAGGGGCTATCTGGTCACACTTGACCGGTAAAAATCCAAAAGTTCAGTCTGACCGCGAAAGAGCATGGGTTGGATACAGGAATCACGCAAATCCCCTTACAGTACCTTGAATGCATCTAAAATCAAAGATGCTGTGTGGCACAGAGGAGGTGAGGGTCGCAGATGCTGGTGATGCTTGGGTTCCTTAAGGTGGTGCTGGGTCGTTGAGCTTTCCCGCTCGGGGATGATGCTTTGCGCACAGGAGGTGATGCATCAGTGTTTGTTCTAGACCTCGGTTCCTGAACGTGATGCGGTGTCGATGATGCGTTAATGTCGAAAGCACGCAGGCGATGCAATGTGTTGAATATCACCCGAATGCGCTGATTCTGAACTGACGCTTGGAGTCGATGCATTGGTCTCTTGATTGCAGCACCAAATTCACCTCCAAGGGGCCCAGGACTGGATTTGGCACCACTTGACAGGACAGGACTCTCAGCAGAGGAGCTCAGCTGCTAGAAGCAAGATGCAGGTGAGGTCTTTGATGTCCCTGAGACTTCAGCAACAGGAGGCAAACTCAGGCAAGCCCTTGGAGAATCTTAGAAAGCAGGATGCAGAGAGTAAACCTCAGTCCCCTCACTCCCAGAACAGAAGCAGCAGACAGCAGGACAACACAGCAAAGCAAACAGCAAAGTTGCAGTGCCTACTGGCAACACAACAACTCTTCTTCCTGGCAAAATGTCTTCAGTCCAGAAGTGTTCAGAATATATGGTGTCAGGCATCCAGTTCTTATTCCCATTTTGGCCTTTTAAGTAGGGAGACTTCAAAGTAAGGTCTTTGTAGCGCACAAAACCCTGCCCTTCCCTGCCCTGACTCCAGATACACTACAGGAGATGAAGACTTCTTCGTGTGGGAACAGGGACAGCCCTCATTAGTTACAAGTGTCAGCTCCTCCCACCACTCTAGCTTAGGAAGGCTCATCGGCCAGGGACTCCTTCCTGTACATAAACAATCATACATGGCGTTTTGCTGTTTCTAAGTGTGCTGCACAATGTACACATAGAAACAGCAAAAACGAGGAGAAATAGAGCATTTCTCCTCATTTCGCCTGTT
>CAWUFW010002370.1:32500-170000 GCA_963921515.1 Calotriton arnoldi
TGCCAGAAAGAGGGCATGATCTGCCGAAGTCTGAATAAAGAGACCGGGTAGAATGAGGGTAGGGCAGATGTAAAATGAAGGGCATAAACCTTTTGAATGATCTGCAGCACCCACTGATCTAAAGTTACAGCATGCCAGTGAGGTTGGAATAAAATTAATTCTTGCCCCTACTGGTCGTGCGTGACCATGGGAAGGGGAATAAAAGTGGCTCAGCCGCAGTTGTGGAGGATGAAGAGAACTGCTGTCCATGGTGGTGCCCACAACCTCTGCCTCCCACACGTACTACTTGAGTTGCAAAATGGCAGAGCTGGTTGTTGTATTGGTTCTCAGGGCTACCTCGGACAATAGGCAAGACCCCAAGGGTAACCTCTGAACTTCCAGAATTACTCATGAAATTGATGGGACAGTGAGAAACTGAAAGAGTGAGCTGTCCCCTGGCCATCCTTGAAGCACTGCAAAGCAAAGACAGCCTTTTCACCCCAAGAGCCGGCAGTCATCAAATGACATATCCATATGGATGTTTGAACATCACCAAAAATCCAGTGGTACACATCCAGACATGACGCCTCATTGAACAAGTTACTTTCCTTCTGTAATGCCCTTTCTGGTAGAGATTCTATCTTGCTGCAGATTCTTCACCTTCAAAATATTTCCCAGACATCAGACTGCATCCAGAAACTTTTTAGCAGCACCTCTGTGCCAGTAGGTGGCACCGTGCGGCTCTGCGTTTATGCTGTTCCGTTCCTGAAATGACATTCGGAGTCTATATAGGCACAACCTCCTTGCGCTTATGTCTGTTGCTTTCATGAGTATCTGCACCCCCAGATGCAGAGCCCCAAATCCAAATTTATGTGAACAGTGTGCAGATTCCTAGACTTGATAACTTATTAGTGGATAGATTCCAACAACAGAATGGGGAGGATGGGAGGTTCAGTGAGAAATCTGTAGCTAGATAATGTCTCTACTAGAAATAGTGTTACCTAAGGTAAGTAACTTGTTCTTCTGATAGAGACTTCTAGCTGCAGACCCCTCACCCTTTTGAATAGATACCAAAGCAGTACCTATTTGGAGGTGGATCTGTGGATGGACTTAAACCAGAAAGTCCTGCAGGATCGAGTGGGCAAAGTGCCCCTCACGGCGAACCTGACTGTCCAGACAATAGTGCTTTGTGAACGTATGGAAGGATACCATCTGGCAAATGTCCGGCACAGTGACTGCATGTGCCAATGCAGTGGTAGCAGCTTTGAACCTGGTAGAATGAGCATGCATTCCTTCCAGAAGCTGCTTCTTTGCCAATGTGCAGCAGATCTTATTGCAGAGCACGATCCAGTGGAAGATGGTTCTCTTCTACACAGCCTTCCCTTTTTTCACTCCAGAGAACCCCACAAAGAGCTGATTGTCCAAGCAGTGTTCTTTGGTACGATCTATGTGAAAGCTCAGCACTCTCTTGCGGTCCAAGCGATGGAGTTTCCTCCTCCTTACAGAGGGGAGGCAGAGCATAGAATGCCAGCAAGTTCTTGCACTGACCAATGTGAAACAGCGGCATACGTTTAGGCAAGAAAGAAGCCTGTGACTACAAAAACACTTTGGGAAGAAAGTGGTGTACAGTGGATGGACACAGAGCCTGAAGCTCACTCACACGTTGCGCTAATGTTACGAGGAACACTGTCTTGAGTGTGAGAAGCCACACGGAGCAGCTGTAAAGCAGCTCAAAAAGAATGCACATGAGCAAAATAAGGACCAAGTTAAGGTCCCACTGTGGCATGACAAAGGGAGAGGAAGGAAACACATTTTGTAAACTTTACAAAAAGCACATAACTGGGGATTTCAACAATGAGGGCTGATCCAGCATCTGCAAAAAAATCTGAAAGAGCAGAAATGTACCCTTAAACTGTGCTAGGAGCAAAGTCTTGCCGGTCTAGGGTCAAAACAAACAACAAAATGTCACATAACTTTGCCCGGAGGGAGTCTATCTGACGGTACTGCACTGTGCCACAAATTTGTTCCAACAATAGGTGTAGCCAGTTTTTGTCAAAGGACGCCTGGCAGCCAATATGACATCAACCACCTCCGGAGAAAGGTTGAAGGTGTTCAGCTGTTGCCGCTCAATCTTCATGCTTGAAGGTGGTCATTGTGGAGGCCCAGCTGCAGAATGCTGGCCTGCTGCTGCAGAATGCTGGCCTGCTGCTGCAACAGCAGATCCTTCTGGAGGGGCAGCCTGATTGGAGAACAGATGCTCAAACCCAAGAGTTCAGGATACCATACTCTTTGTGCCCAATCCAGGCCCACCAGGATGACTTGGGTGTAGAAAAGTGTCCCTTTTTTGCATGGTTGCGCCCCTCCCCCCTTTTTGTCTGATGTTAATGCTCTTTGACTGAGTGTGCCCTGGGTTCCTGTCAACCAGGTACCCAGGGCCTATGTTCTTTCCCTAAAACTGTACTGTGTACCCCCAAATTGACACCGCTCTGGCCACCTGTAAGTCCCTTGTAAAAGGTACTCTAGGTACCAAGGGCCCTGTGACCAGAGAAGGCCTCTAAGGCCTGCAGCACTTTCTGTGCCACCCTCAGAGGTCCTGTACCTTAACACCCACACACTACCATTGCAGGCTGAGTGTTTTGGTGCACAGAAAAGTGAAAAGTCGACATGGCACACATCCCTGTCTGCCATGCCCACAGCCCACTGCCTATGGCATAGGTCAGCCACCCCTCTAGCTGGGTGCACTATGCCACTGGTGAGGGTACAGGTGCATGAGCCCTGTACCCCTACAGTGTCTAGGTCTATTGTTAGACCTCATAAGTGCAGTAAAGCCATAAAGAGTACATCGTCTGGGAGTATGTCATTACGAACTCCACAGCACCATAATGGCTTTACTGAAATCCGGGAAGTTTGGTATCAAACGTCTCAGCACATTAAACCCACACTGATGCCAGTAGGATTTAATGAAAAATGCACTCAGAGGGCATCCTAGAGATGCCCCCTGAAAGACTATCTAATTCTAGTGTCATCGCTGACTGGCTGCTCGCCAGCTGCCACCCCCAGACATGTTTCTGGACCCCTGGGTCGAGAGCCTCCCACTCTCGGGGTATGGAAACAAATCACATCCTGGGCAGAGGTGCCAAGCCTCCTCCCCCAGGATGGGCAGGGTCCACGAAGGGGACGCTTCAAAAGCTTGCCGTCTTTGAGCTGACCCAGCCATTTGCTACTCCCAGCAACTGGCCCCCACCGGTTCTGACCTCCACTTTGGGCGAGAGAATCGGCTGGAAAACCATGATAGGAGGAGAGGTGTGCCCACCTTTGCCAACCCCACACTCAGGTGGTGGATGCGAGGTGAAGCACAACTCAGTCTCCGCCATCTTGAAGATCGGGGGACCCAGCCAACCAGAGTGAGGCTTATGCCCCCCTCCCACTGGAGGGTGGCATAATAGGGGGTGTACCCAGGGACCCATTGGTCCCAGCCTGTACCTACCTGAAACGCCCCTAAATCTAGTATTTAGGGGCAACCCCGAACCTTGCCTCCTCAGACAAGAAGAAACACGAAGAAGGACCGAAGAGCCTTGCTGAAGGAAGAAGGAGGAGGAGGACACCAACTGAGTTGGCCTTAGCCCTAACAGCCTGCCCCGACCTCAACCTGCTCCGGCAGAATCCTGGTGTGTCTGCAGCCAGCAGCCCCCCAGAACCCGGAGGACCCTCCCTGCCTTCCCCAACAAGACTTTGTCTCCCGTGAGCACCAGATTTGCTCACCAACAGACTCGGGCTCCAGCCAAATCCGCGAGTCTGCACCACTCTGCACCCAACGCCCACGGCCTGTGTTCGAGTGGCCCAAGAGGAGATCTCCCTGGCAATCCTGACCTGGGTTCTGGTAATCCCGGACCTACCTCAAGTCTCCCGATGATGCCTGCAGCCCCTTTCTGGAGGATCCCCCCCCCCCCGACCACGACCGGAGCCGGTAAGAAAATCCGGACACCAAAAGACACCCCTGCACCTGACGCCCCACGGGTGGCCTAACAGACAGTGTCCCGGCATCCCATGACATCCCAACTTATTTCTCCAACCAGTGGTCGCCTCCAGAAGAACTTTGTCCCCAAGCCTGCAGTGTTTGTTGAAACCAGAGAATCTCCATTGAAAACAGGACACCTGATGCCGAAACAGCACCTTGCACCCGGCCGCCCCTGTGCCGCTGTGAGTGAAGTTTGTGTGCTAACTTGAACCCCCTTTGCCCTGAGCCTAACCTTAGGAGCTTTGCTCCCTCAAAGTTATGGCCTGCTTGTGAGCAGCCACCAACCGGAGGTCCCCTATCCCCTATTGGTTAACATTGGGCCTCAGCACTCTGCCACCCTAGTGCCGCTGAGGGTGCTTTTTGAGTGCATCCTTGCCCCTGGGGGAACCATTGTTTTAACCCCAGAAACTCAAGACCAGTTACTTACCTGCAAAATGATAACCTAATTTTTCTCCATAGGATTGTATTGACTGTTTTCCTCTGAAGAAACTGTGCTTTGATAAAAACTGTTTTACTCACCTTTTATCCAGGAAATGTCCCAGTGTGATATCTAGGCATATCACACCGAGTAGGAAAAGTAACTTAAAAAGTAATCACAAAGTAATTGCAAAGTAACTGAAAAGTAATTTCAACTGTTTCTGAACATTTGACCTACCTGTATCTACATTCAACTGTATTATCAGAAAAGTACTATTTTTTACTTACCTGCACCAAGTCTGGCTTGGTTCTAACAATAAATTACAAAAAAAGAAATATTTTTGATACAAATAATTGGTCCGAGTTCAGTCTTTGAGTGTGTGATATCATTTCTTGCCTGAGTGTGTACAATACATGCTTAACACTACCCTTTGATAAAGCCTTACTGCTTGCCCACACTACCACAAATAGAGAGTAAGGTATTATCTACTTTAGCCTCTGTAAGTCTTTGGGGACCCCCTGGACTCTGTACAAACTATACCTTACTTTCGATAGTTCTTTTAATGAATTGTATACGATGTGCTTTTATGGTTTTAATGCAAAATCGAAATAAAGATATTTACTACTACTACTACCTTACTTTCGTATAGTATATACAGAGCCAGCTTCCTACATTGGGCCCAAGCGGTCCTAATCTTCTTGAGAACTTGAGGCAGGAGTGGTATCAGCGGAAAGGCATACAGGAGTCCAGAGTTCCACTCAGAGAGAGGGACCCCTTAAAAACCTCAACACGCAGAATGCTTACATTGCACATTCTCTTGGTGGTGAACAGATCGAGCCAAGATGCTCACTGTTTGTGGAAGGGACCTTGCACCACCTCCAAGTGTAACTGCTACACATGATCCGCTAGACGCCCGAGCTTGTCTCCCCTGGCATTCAAAGATCATGCCAGGTGGTTCACCACCAGGAAAATTCCTTGGTCGACCAGCCATTTCCAGAGGCACAAGGCCTCCAGGCATAGGGTCAGTGACTCCCAACCTGCCCCATCTACTGGAGTACACATGGCAGGGGTGTTGTCCGCGAGCACCTGTAGCAGCCTCCTTGTGATGGATGGAAGAAAAGATTACAACATCAAGCAGATGGCCCTCGGCTTCAGAAGGTTGATATGGAGCAGGGACTCCGCCGGAAACCAGAGGCTTCTAATTTCCACCTCTCTTAGATGGCCATCCCAACCCAGAAGCAATGCACCAGTCAACTGTCAGCTCTGTATGGGGAAGGGAGAGGGGTTTGCTGCTGACCCAATTGCAGTCCAGTAACCACCACTGCAGATCTTTTGCAGTTTTCACATGTTGAGAGAGGTCTCGATGATGTTGGGTCCACAGACTTCAGAGCCCCTGCATATGGCACCTTGAGTGCTTGACCAGCAGGATGCCAGATCAGCCTCAGAGTCGACCTCACTGAAATCCAGGAACAAGGATTAAAGATTGGGATCATAGCCTGAATGTTCTGAACTCTCTTCCCCAGGGGAAAAGCACAAAACTGAACCATGTCAAGAACGGCTCCGATGAAGGGGAGCATCTGAGAAGGAGTCAGATGGGACTTGTACATGTTGATAGTGAACCCCAAAGATGACATGTTTGCCGTAGTCTCGAGGTGGTGGACGACTGCCTGGGACGAGGCTGTCTTCAACAGCCAGTCATTGAGGTAGGGAAAGACTAGCACCCCTGACCGCCGAAGATTTGCTGATACCACCCCCATCACTTTTGTGAACACCCGAGGGGCAATGGTGAGACCAAAGGGACCCAGAGCGAACTTAAAATGCTCCTGTCCCTCCATGAACTGCCGGTAGTGCTGATGGACTGCAGTGCAGGTATATTGAAATGGACATCCTGCAGGCCCAACGCCACTATCTTTTCTCCAGGGTCGAGGGCAGCTAGACTTGGGCAAGTATGAGCATTTGTGAATTTCTTCTTCTGGGGGAAGGCATTGAGAGGGTGCAGGTCTAAAATGGAACCAGAATGTAACGGGAAGAACAACATCCTACTTCTGGCGTGGGCACCCTCTTGATAGCCCCTTGGGCCAAAAAGGCTTGTTCTTCTTGCCGTAAAACAGGGAAATGGGCCTCCGTCAGATGTTGGTGGGACGGTGGAAGATGCGGCAGCAAGAGAATGAAAGGTAGGACATTTCCCACTGAACAATTTGCAGGACTGATCTGTCTGATGTTATAGCCTGCCAATCCCAAAAGAATCGTTGGATTCTGCCTCTCCCCAGGTGGCTGTGCTTCACTAAGGGCACGCCAAAGGGGATTGGCAGGTAGGGCTGCAGGGGGTGGATACCACAGCCTCAAACACAAACCTGCTGGGTGCATAATGGAGGTTGGATTGGCTTGCCGTATGAGGTTCCTCTGCCAAAACTGCAAAAGAAGTGGTAGGGATGATGCAGCTGGCAAGGTGGGGCAGATAAGCCCATGGAGCGGCTGTAGCCCTGCTCTTCTTGAACCCCTCGAGAGCGGAGTCTGCCTGTCGCCAAACAGGTAAGTCTGTCGAATGGCATGTCCATGACAACTGGACATCTCGTGAAATACCGAGGGACCACAGCCAAGCGTGGCGGAGAACAGCAAAACTGGTGTCAATGGCCTGCCCAATGGAATGGTTGGTGTCGAAGCCTCAACAAATTGTGAACTTGCCCATGTCATGACTCTCCTGTATGGCCTGGGCAAACAGGTCGAAGATCTTCAGAGTCCCTTGAGAGGACTTGAGCCACTGAATCCCAAAAGGTGTGGGAATAGTGCCACAGCAGTCATCTGGCATTCACTGATCGAAGCACCAGGCTAGTGGACGAGAAGGCTCACTTCCCGAATGTATCCACCCATTTTGATTCCCAAACTGGGGAGAGTAGTAGAGAATGTGTTGGGGTGAGTCTTACTTGCAGACGTTCTGCACCATCAAGCTTTCAGAAGGGGGTTTTGGTATAAAAATGCACAGTCGCCAAGGGCCAGGCCATGGCGTCATGTAATCCGGATTCTGACCGCGGGCCCAGAGCAAGGTTTGACCCATGCCCCGAGCTAAATATCCAAAAGGGCCGTAAGTGGATGTTTGCCCTGGCTGAAGGACTTTTGTAAGTACATTGATCTAGACCTCTAAGGTGGGGAGCTGGAGATCAAGGACTTCGGCCCCCTATGAATTACCATGACAAACAAAGCACTCTCCTCATTGGTAGGACCAGGTGGTGAGAGGAGTCCCGACTCAGGGGAGGTATTAAGGCCACTGTACCCCTTGCAGATCATCATACCAATTTTCCTTGTGATAAGGTTGGCCAATGTCATCACCGACAACGTAATCATTGCCCAAATTCGTGGTGAACAGGGAATGCAGGGTGTGTGTTGATCTTAGTGGCGGCAGATCTAGCTGAGGAGACGGGGCCTCAATGACAGCTCAGAGCTGCCACGGTAGAGGTCAAACTGGCACGGACTCTGTGTTAGAGTGGCCAATTGAGGTCTCGTATTCCAGTGTTGCAGGAGTCTGCATCGGCATTGATGGACTGCGGCAAAACTGGAGCCAGAGGTGACCCCATAGAGGGCTCGGAAAGTCACAGAGCGAACCCGCTGGAGGTAATCCAGGTAGAGAACATCTTGGCTTTATGGGTCCCTTAGGCATGCCAGAGGGAGTGGACAAGGATCCAAAGAGTCAAAGCATGGCCTCGCTGAATTCTTCGATCTGTTTAGGGATAACAGATGGCCAAAGAAACTAGATTGTGTTGGAACAAGTTGTGGGATTGGCTCTGAGTTCAAATTACTATGAGAGAGATCTTGAGATGTATGGTGCCACCCCCATGCCTTCTCAGGGTAGTGTAAGTGGCGGAAAGGGGCTGGATCCAGCTTACATTGCTTACGTTTATTCTTTGACTTACCTAAAGACTTTTATCGATATGAAAAACAACCTCTGGAACAACTCCTATGACTTCTAAATCTCGAACAGGACCAGGAGCGGCCAGTCTCGTTGCTTCCTGCAGGTATGGCATGTTTTGAAGTCTGTGGCCTTGAGGGAGACGTTTTCCCTAGCATACCGACTTTTGGAGTCAGGAAACACTGCTAAAATGCTAGAAGCAGAGCTACAGATATGCATCGAAGTGCACAGAAAGAAAGGAACTTAAGTCAAAGTCAATGCACGGGGTGGTCCTTTATGAGGCTCCATATCGTCACTGTCTGGGAAGCGTGTTGTTGCAGTGGAGCCGAAGGCCCTAACGATCAGTGCATGGGAGCAGTTGCTTCAAAAAGTTCCAGATCCGATCTTGCACCTTGAGGAAATTCAAAAGGTGAG
The DNA here is from genome assembly GCA_963921515.1 of Calotriton arnoldi. Lineage (NCBI taxonomy): Eukaryota > Metazoa > Chordata > Amphibia > Caudata > Salamandridae > Calotriton > Calotriton arnoldi. The sequence goes on from CAWUFW010002370.1 coordinate 41,234, forward strand.
GAATCTGATGTTTGACGTATCCATCAGAAATGGCTAGTGTATACTTGACTATTGTAATTCAATCTATGCAAGTTCAAACTAAAAGAAGAACCCAGTACAAACAAAAACAGGCAGGTGATCCATGACCTAAAGAGTGTGTAATGGCTAATAGTTAAATTTATTTACACTACTCATAGTCCATTCTCTAATCAATAACTACATTAGCCCTGAGCCAAGGTCTTCAAACCCACCTAGAGATGGGTACAGCATCAGTTGTGTTACACATTTCATAATAAAGACATCTAAAGCAGAGTAAGTCTTTGGAAGAGTGTAGGAAACTATATTATTGGAATGCACAATGTCATCGGCTGAATCTCTCCAACATTGCAAAATGCAGCCTTGGTAGTTCTTTTAGATATACGTGTGTCACGATCACAATCGCTTCAAAGCCAGGTGGCATGTAGGACAATTTTAGACTCCTAACTTTGCACATACTTAAACAGTAATTAAGAAGCTGGCCTGTGCACAGACCATGACATTGACAGTTAAACGTTTTTGTTGAGGCTCTCTGATTGACGGTTAGTTGTATCAACGACATCAGGATGCGAATGTGAAAGAGAAACAGGCAGCCATGGAGTCTGGGTATTTTACTAAGAATCATGCTTCAAAATTACTTTAAAAATTATTTTACATCTAAGGTAATGAAATTAAAATGAACTCTCATGTTGTCACAATACTAAATATACCATGATAAGACAAAAACCTACAAAGCAACATTTAACAAATTGCGAGTGATTTAAGAATGTAAGTCGAGAGGGAAAACTGAGTGTGTTGTATGGTGATCAGAGTGCTATTGGGTGTGTGAGTAAGGTCTGGCTGGTTCAGAGGAAGGAGTTTAGTTAAATCGAGTGGCTCTTTACTTTTGTCTGCCATTGTTCTAGATAATACTCAAGTCACAGCAAAGTGTGGAGATTCAGTTATATAACCCTGAACCCGACACACAGCTGCCTTATTCAAGTCGTCCTTCCGCAATGGATGGATGAAATAGTTGTCAGCTGTCCTAGAACACAGCCCAGCTCTCCTTTACCAAGATGGCGACAGCAGAACACAGTTCAGTTTACAAACTAAATGTTACAACGAACAGATGGAGGCAGCTGCAAATGCAGAATCTCAGTCTACAGCAAACAAATACACCTGAGACAAAACATGATCTTTAGCCAAGCCAGATGTGATGTCTGATCCTAGTATGGCTTTCACTAAAGATGTGGACAGCCCATAATTTTTTTAACTTAAAATGGGTGGTATGTATGGGGATGTGATTGGCACTAACTAGCTTTAAATGCAAGACAAATGTAACCGGAGGAGAACTAGACTTGGACAGTAAAATGTCGTCATAGTTTTAGAATTGCTTTTTATGTTGCTTGTTGTGCTCTACAAAACTCAAGTTGTGATAAAAAAAAATGCTGAGGATTGCCCGGCTGTGGGTGGTCACTTTGAGGCTCACACTACTCTTGACAAAAGCTTTGAAGAACAATAAAGCAGAGAAAAGAGTGCAAATTCCCTACTGCTACGATTTGTTTACAGATATTTTTTATTAACAAAATGTCGCGATTTTATACCTCTGCTTTGACAGTAGGACTGTCCGATAGATCTGGTCCCTGCAAGTGAGGTATTCAGTTGCAAGATTTATGCTTTCATCGAGAAAAAAAAAATAGCCTTTATGATCATACTAAGACTAATATTTAGCTAACAAATTTATGAAGCCCTCCAAATCCCATTGCGGTTTCACCATTATTGTGTCAAAATCCAACAGGGATCTACGAACTTGTATTGACTTTGGGTCACTGAGCAGAACAAAAAAAAAATTACGTACTCCACTTATCCCACTATTACGAGATCAGGTGACGGAAGCCAATATTTTTATTAAGTTAAATCGCTTGGCCCGGGTAAGATAAGGCAATGAGTGGAAGACTGCTTTTAAAGAACCATAACTGTCTGTACGTACCGCGGTGCCCGAGCAACCTTGGCCGATGCCCGGTGGAGCTGTCCTATGCAGCTATAGAGGAGTTTGGGTCTGGTTCACCCCTCGGCCGGGACCTACCCAGCCGGACTTCGGACATCGTTTTCCTCGCCTCCCCGATGTGTTTCTTTTCTCTCCCCCGCCTCCTCCCTCCGTGATTCATTGTCTGCCCCCTAGGCGGAAACCATAACTGTCTGTACGTTCCGCGGTGCCCGAGCAACCTTGGCTGATGCCCGGTGGAGCTGTCCTATGCAGCTATAGAGGAGTTTAGCTCTGGTTCACCCCTCGGGCGTCACCTACCCAGCCGGACATCTGACATTGTTTTCCTCGTCTCCCCATTGTGTTTCTTTTTCCCTCCCCCGCCTCCTCCCTGCGTGATTCATTGTCTGACTCTCCTTTTCCAGCTTGACCTTTCTGTGGCCCCTGAAGTACTTTCCGTTTTTTTTCTATGCTATGCTATAGTAATTCATGTAACTATGTTATACTGTTTCCCTTTCTATGTTATGCGACGCTCCAGAAACTGATGTAACTATGTAACAATGTTCTGAAACAATGTCCTACCTCATGTAAAGCGCTCTGATACCGCCGGGTCTAGCCAGCGCTATATAAAACGTTTCAAATAAATAAATTAAATAAATAAAGAACAAGTTACTTACCTTTGGTAATGCCTTATATGGTAGACACAATCTAGTTGCAGATTCCTTACCTTGGAATTATCCCCAGGCATCAGACTGGATCCAGAAATGTTTCTTGAGCAGTTCCCCTGGGCGCCAGTAAGTAGCACAGTTTGGCTCCACGTGTCATCGACCGTGCTGGAAGTGAAATGAGCGGTGCCTATATAGGCGCCACCCTAGCACACTAACGTCATTTACTTTTTGCGACTTTCCGTGCCAGAAGCGAGGAGCCACGAAGTACACTGACCACTGGTGTGGAAAACTAGGGCCCTGAAAGGGGAAAACCCTGTCCCTAGAAATCCATTTGCAGAGTAGGGAGGATGGGTGGGTCGGTCGGTAAGGAATCTGCAGTTAGATAGAGTCTCTACCAGATAAGGAGTTACCAAAGGAAAGTAACTTCCTCATATTACAGACTTCTAGCCGCAAATTCCTTACCTTACAATAGATACCAAAGCAATACCTCCCAGAGGTGGATCTGCGGACCAATTTCACATGAGAAGACCTGCAGGACCAAACAGGGAAAATGCCCATCCCGATGGACCCGACTGTCCCGACAGGGCTTGGTTAACATGTGCAGGGAAACCAATGTTGCCGCCTGGCAGATGTCTGCGTGCTAACGCAGTGGTTGCAGCTTTACCTCTGGTGGAATGAGCATGCAAACCCTCAGGGGTTTGCTTCTTGGCCAATGCATAGCATATTTTGATTCAGAGCACGATCCATCTTGAGATTGTCCTCTCTTCGTTCTGACATACCCCATGAAGAGCTGGTCGTCCACCAGGTAACTCTTGTGAGCGATCAGGGTAGAACGACAATGCTCTTTTTGGGTCCAGACAGAGAAGTCATTCCTCTTCCTTGGAGGGATGAGGCAGAGCATAAAAAGTAGGCAGAGTGATAGATTGGCCTACGTAAAATGGAGTGACCACTTTTGGAAGAAAGGAAGCTCTCAAGCAAAGCACCAGTTTCTCTGGGTAGATGTTCAGATAAGGAAGCTTGGATGGCAAGCCCTGAAGCTCACTGATCATCTGGGCAGGTGATATTGTCACCAGGAAGGCGTCTTGATGGTAAGGAGCTTGACCGGACAGTTGTGCAAGGGCTCAAAGGAAGCACACAAGGAAAGTGAGGACAAGAGTTAGGTCCCACTGGGGCATAATGAAAAGAGAAGGTGGAAACAAATGCAAACCTTTCAGAAACCAGTTTACAATAGGAGATTTGAAGAGGGATGGCTGGTCATGCAACTGCGGAAAAGCTGAAATAGCAGAGACCCTTTAGAGGGCCCAGAGCAAGCCCTGCTGAGCAAGGGAAAGAATGAAAAGGAGAACCTGAGAAAGGGGGGGCAGAAAGGGGATTGCTCTGTCTCTCTGTATAGCATGTCACAAACTTTCCCCAATGGTAGACGTAAACCATCTTGGTGGTCGGCCGAACTCAATTTGATCCCAAAGAACCAAACTGGTTTCAGAAAAGGGATTGGAACCATTTCCAATATTCTATAAATCTCCCTTATAGCAGAAAAGTGCAGGGAAAAAAAACAGCCTGCACCTCTGTTTAATTGACTTAAAAGCTGCCTTTGACAGCGTGGACTGGCATCTCTTGTGGCCTGGAACATACCCGACAGAATACTAAGAGGAATAATGTTATTCTACTCCCAAACTAGGCTAAGAGTAAAGCTGAGCGACGGCTCTAGAGTTTCAAGATAATTTAACATAAATAAGGACTTGAAACAAGGATGTGTGCTGGCCCCACATCTTTTTAACCTGTTTATGTCAGACTTGTCCGGTAAGCTTAACAAGATCAACTCCCACCCACTGCATTTGAGTCCGTTACCTCGATCGCACCTTTCCTATGCAGATGATGTCGTCTTCACGAGTTTAACCAAGGTTGGCTTACGCAGTTTACTCTTCAAAATGACAGAATTTTTAACAGCAAATAAACTAGAAATCAATGTATCCAAAACCAAAACAATGCGCTCCGGTCTCCATCAGAACATCTGGATAGAGGGTAAACCCTTGGAGGAAGTAACCTGTTACAAATACCTGGGATTTTATATGGACAACAAACTAAACCATCAAGAGCAGAAAAAGTATATGGCCCGGCGAGTGAGTGCACTAACCTTTGCATATAGGTCACTGGCAAAAAAAAACTGGAGGGTCCATCGTTCAGACCATTACTCTGTAATAGCAGCAAAAACACTTCCAGCTATAACTTACGCCAGTACTGCCTTACAAGGTAAAGAATGAGCCCTCTATAATAAATTGATAAAGAGTACTTATAAAAAAGTTTTTCAACTCCCCAAGAGAGCATCGCCTGCGCAAGTGCGACTTGAATTCGAGCTCATGAATGAAACAATAGGTAGAATGTTCACATCTATAAAGGTCTGGTATTGACTAAAACAAAACACGGAGAGTTCCGCACTTAATAAAGTATTATGGTTAGAACTTGAGAATGACAAGAAAATCAGTGTACAATCAATTCCTTTATAGCGCACTTAGAACAACTTGCACCATCGACCTATGGAATAAAAATCTGCCTGTCACAACATTCAAACAAGCAATAAACAAAGTTGCCAAATTTTATTCTTTGATACTTGACAAAAGCACCTTTAGCCTTAGATCCCACGCCTGGATGGTGAGCAACAAATTATAAAGCCCTTAAACCAGGGGCCTATCTAGATCATACATTTTCGGTCCACCTAAAAAAAACATCTGATGGCACATTGTTTCAGGAAGTTTCCCTAATTAGCAGATTATCCAAGCTGGAAAAACATGGGGTCCACAGCGTGTCGACTCTGCAGCAGTCAAAAAGACGACCTCATTCATCTGATATGCATATGCTCGAAACTGTATACAGCAAGAGTCACTTCATTAAGAAAAGCCTTATGCAACAGAGGAATAAGGACCTGCAGATCTGTTTTAACGAAAGGGCTAGACCTGTCTGACCCCCCAAATGAATTGCAAGCTGAAAAAATTCCTCAGTCTTCATGAACAGGCTCTGAAAACTGTGGCCCAGTAGGTAGTTTTATGTATTGCATTGTTTTAAGCCAGAATTTTGTAAAGACAACAGCGGCAGAAGGTTTTATACTCGTTTTTAGGGACTACACGAAGACTTAATATGTTCAATTTAAAACTCAATTTGTTGTTTTTAATTTCATTTTTTATTAAAAAAGGAGATACCATTTATTATTTATACTGATCAAACAAGTCACCTTCCTGAAGTAACGTGTAAAATACCATAAGGACATTGTTGGACTATATGGTGTGCCATGGTCTCTCTGAACCAAATATCATTTAAATTGGCTAAATCATACTTGATTAGGAACGTAACTGCCCGGAGTATTACTGGACAATTTAGGCTTTCATAATGCAAAATCAAGCTCATCTTGACGTACATGACCTTTTGGACTACATAGTCAAATATGCATCGACTGAATTATGTATTATACTATGGCATTTTATATTGTAATTTATTCCAGTTATTTTTTTCTTATTATTTGTATCTGGGATTCGAGGGAAAGTTATGGTTTTAACTAACAATAAAATTACTTACTTACTTATCTTGGTGGAATGGACGCCTGGCTGCCAAGATAACGTTCTAGACTTCGAAAGGAAGGTCCAAAGCTGTCAACTGTCGCAGCTTAATCTCCACGCAAGAAGGCAGAGTATTGCTGGGTTCGAGTGGAGAACCCTCCACTGATGCTGCGACAGAAGAACCTCCCAAAGGGGCAGCCTGATCGGAGGACCGATGGCCATTCTCAACAGCTCAGGATTCCAGACTCTCCGTGCCCAGTCCGGAGCCACAAGGAAGATTGGGCCCAGTCATTCCTGGTCTTCTTCAGAACTCTAGGTTGGGCAGAAAGGCATACAGGAGGCCAGAGCTCCACTCAAGACAAAAAGCATCTCCAAGCGAGAGCCACCTTGGAAACTCCAGTGCGCAGAACTGCTGACATTGAGCGTTCTTCTCTGTGGCTAACAGATCCAAGTAAGGTGCTGCCTCATTGCTGAAAGAGACCTTGCACCACCTCTGAATGGAGACACCATTCGTGACCCAATAGGCATCTTCGGCTGAGTTAATCTGCCCTGGCGTTCAGAGAGCCCGCCAGGTGTTAAACCACCAGGGATATGCCCTGCTGTTCCAGACAAGTCAACAGATGCAGGACCTCTTGACAAAGGATCCAAGATCCCACACCACCCTGTTTGTTGCAGTACCACATGGCAGGGGTGTTGTCCATGAACACCTGCACCAGCCTTCCCTTTATGGAGGGTAGAAAGGCTTTCAAAGCCAGCAGGATCGCCCGAAGCTCCAACAGGTTGATGTGGAGTCCGGATTCCGCCAGAGGTCCCTGATCTCCACCTCTCTCAGATGGCCGCCCCATCCCAGGAGTGACGCATCTGTCATTACTGTCAGATGTGGTTGGGGAAGGGAGAAGGGTCTGTCACTGATCCAATCACGTTTGTAAACTAGCTTGTGCAGATCCCTCCGAGACCTAGACCATGTCAGAGAGATTACCCTGATGCTGCGCCCACTGGAACTTCAGTCCCACTGCACAGCCTGAATATGCCAACAGGCATGCATCACCAGCAGGATGCAGGAGGCCATGAGGCTGGGCAGCCTCAGAGTCAGTCTCACCGAAATCCACGAAAGAGGCTGAAACATCATTATCATAGCCTAAATATCCTGGACTCGCCATTCCGGAGGATAGGCCCATTGATGGTGAACCCCAGCGAATGTAGGAGGTCAGCCGTAGTCTGGAGGTGGGAGACGACAGCCTGGGGCGATCCCGCCGTCAACAGCCAGTCATTGTGATCGGTAAAAACGGGCACCCCTGATGTCCGCAACCACCGCCATCAATTTGGTGACCACTCGAGGGGCGCTGGTGAGGCCAAAGGGGAGCACAGCGAACTGAAAGTGCTTGTGGACCACCGTGAACTACAGGTAACGCCTATGGGCAGGCAGGACAGGAATATAGAAATATGCATCCTGCAAGTCCAACGCAACCATCCCCGGTCTGTCCTGGATCCAGGGCAGACAGGACCTGAGCAGGAGTGAGCATCTTGAATTTCTCCTTCTTGAGGAAGAAATTGAGACAGCACAGGTCGAGGATAGGCCTCCATCTTTCTTGGGTACCAGAAAGTAGTGGGAATAGCAACCACAACCTACTTTTGGTGTTGGCATTCTCTCTATGGCTAATTTGGCTAAAAGAGCGGTCACTTCCTGGCGGAGAATGGATAGGTGGTCATCAGTCAGCCTGTCATAAGTAGGTGGCATGGGGGGGAAGGATAGTCTCGAAGAGGAGGGAGTAGCCCCTTCGGACAATCTGCAAACACACCAGTCCAATGTTACGGACTCCCAGTGCAGCAGGTGATGGCGAATCCTGCCGCCCTCTGGGTGCCCATGATGGTAAACAGGCAGGATACAAGGGTTTGGAGGCTGCAGCTGCTGGGGGGTGGTGGACTTACCCGACCGCTGGCGACCAGAGTAACGGGGCTTCTTGGTATTGCGTCTGGCGCCACACAGAGACTGGGAAGCCTGCAAACCCCATTGGCTGGATGGGTAAGGATGGAACTGGAAGCCCCCTCATGGCCGCAAAAGGTAGATTGAGGGTGACTAGGGGCCATGGAAAGGCCCAAGGACTGGCCCTAGCCCTGCTGTCCTTAAGAGTGCTCCAGTGCCGAATCCGCCTGGTCTCCAAAGAGACGGTAGCCATCAAAGGGCATGTCCATGAGTGATGATTGGACAGCCTCAGAAAAGCCTGTAGTCCTCAACCAGGGGTAATGCTGAAGGACCACTGTCGACGAAACCTCTCTGCCCAGTGAGTCGGTGGTGTTCAGCCCACATCTAATGGTAAACTTAGCTGCATCCCCCCTCGTCAGCAACAACCTGGGAGAGGATGGCCAGGGCTTCCTCCGGGACAGTTAGCCACACCTGCACAACCGTGTCCCACAGAGTGTTGGAATATCGGCCCAAAAGTCATGTGTGTTCACAAACCGCAATGCCCGGCTGGTTGAAGAAAACATTTACTTGCCCAAGTTGTCCAGCCTCTTGGATTCCTCATCTGGCGGTGCGGTTGGGAATGCGCCATAAACTATATGGGAAGTGGAGGCTTGGCTCTCCGGGGTAGGGTTTTGTGTTTGGAATTTGGGGTCCGCTGGAGTGGGGCGGTGGTAGGTAACTGTCCTGTTCACAGGAGCCCTTGTGTTGAGCTTAGACCAAGTCCTAAGCAGGACATCAGCAAGTGCTTCATTAAATGGGAGAAATAGTTCTGTAGAGGACACTCCAGGCTGAAGCATTTCTGTCAAGACAATAGTCTTGACTGCCAGAGGGCAAGCTAAGGTCCAGCACCTCAGGCACCACCATTGTGAATAAAGCTCCCTTCTCCGTAGTCACGTTGGGGGGGAGCATGTCAGTATCTGGAGAGGAATCCAGCCCGCTGGCGTCCTCCAAATCCTCACACCAGTCCATGTTGTTATCATAAGTCTGGTATTCTTGAGGGTCCAGCGACCCCTCCCATTCTTCCCAGAGTCCTATCTCATAAGAATAGGGATCAGGCTCCGGCATAGAAGGCACGGTTCTTCTCAGCACCGGAGTCAGCGTCTATGTCGGGGATGTAAATGGGGAAAGTGGTGCCGGGAGCGTCGGCCTTGGGACCGGCGCTGGGGAAGGTCGACATGGCACGACCGGCGCCGATCCATATCCATCTGTGGATCCCTGGGGCCCGTACTGCACCAGAGCAGTCGGCGTGGATCCAACAGGGGCTCCTCTCGAACCCGCAGAGCCCAACGGCGTGCAAGAGGGAATCGGCCTCCCAAATATGAGGTGAATAGCCTCATAAAAGTCGCTCCGGCTCCTGGAAACTCAGGGAGGCGTGATGTCGGCCCAGGCACTGGCTCAATCACGGAGCCAGGCCTCGAGTGACGCTCCCTCGTCTCGTCGGCTGACCGATGACAACTTCTTCTCATGGGGGGGGACTTACCTGAATGACTGGATGACTTTAAGTGCGACAAGCTTCTTGGACTCTGAAACCGCTTCTGGGTCCTTCCTCTTGACCGGAATCTGGATCGTCGCGGTGTCGCAAGCCGAGACGCCAAGGGGCTTAAGGACTTGCTCCCTCAAGGCCTTCGGGTGCATGGCACGGCAATCAGAGCAGGCCTTCGCGTCATGATCACACTCGAGGTACCAGAGGCATACAAGGTGCAGGTCCGTCACTAACATCGAGCATTGACAGGAGCAGCAGGGCTTGAAGCCGGCCTACTTGGCTAACATACCCTGCCACACCAGGAGGAAAAAAACCTCAAAAATTGACTAGGGGTAGCTCATCCCACATCTGTGCTGATTGGTGCGGAAAGAAAATAACTGACATCAGCGCACTGTGGTGGCGCCTCTATAGGCCTGCGCACCTCACTTCCGGCGCAGAGGACGGCACACAGAGCCGAATGATGCCACCTACCGGTGCGCAGGAGTACGGCTGAATAAAAATTTACAGATCCAGTCTGACACCTGGGGAGAATACTTCGGTAAGGAATCTGCAGCTAGAAGTCTCCATCAGATATAGGATTTGGTCTGTTTGAATACTGTGTAATGCATTTGGGTTGTGCAACGCCCCAGTGACATTCCAGTACTTTATAAGCAATGTCTTGAGTGAATTTTGTGATTGTGTATATCAATGATATTCATATTTTCTCAGGATGTAGAGATGCATACACAACATATTTCTGCTATATTATTGGTCTTACCAAAAAGTAAACTCCACAATAAATTGTCAAAATGTGGTTTTCATGTGACCACAGTAGTTTCTGGGTGTGATTTATTCTCCACACAGCATAAGTATAGTGAAACAAAAAGTTCAAATGATTAGAGATTGGCCAACCCCAAAACTGGTGCAAGATTTACACTGCTCCTAGGGATTTACATTTTCTATGGACGATTCATTGACTACTTTTCTGATGTCCTTGCACCCACCACTCACTTATGCATAAAGATACCTTTTCAGTGGTCTCGAGAGGATGAACAAGCTTTCCAATAGTTAAAATGGGCATTTACTACAGCCCCTATCTGTGCCCACCCTAACTGAAATCAACTATTTACCGTAAAAGCAGGCGCTTCTAATGTAGTTATTGGAGCCAGCCTTTCTGAGAGGCATGAGGAAAGTGGTCAATGACACTGTCTTTAAGTCCAGGAAACTGAACCCTATGGAACGCAACTACGTAATTGCAGAAAAAGAACTTCCAGCCATCATAGTAGCTTTTTAAGAATGGTGTCACTACCTATTGGGAGCTAATCAGAACGAGCAGTGTGCACAGACCATTGAACTCTTCAATTCATGCCCTCTGCCAGACATAATATCCAGACAATTGTATTGGATGCTTTTCTTAGCTGAATTTGATTTCATAGTGACATTCAGTCCAGGAGCCCGGAACAATTATGCTGATGCTTTGACCAGAAAAAGTAAGGAAAGTAATTAAGAATCCAAAGATTACATTCTTATGCCCCACAAGGTAATAGGGGCACTCTATCAAACATTTAATAAATAAATAAAGTTTAACAAGGTTTCTAGAGATTCAAAATGCAACATTGGCTAACACAAACCATGCCCAGCAGGATAATTTTGTCATTTCATGAGAAGCTATTAGTACCAACAAAAGAACTACAGCTTCTGGTTTATCACTTGTGTCATGCAGCACACCCACAGTAGGCCATCCAGGAATAGCAAAAACTTCAAAACTACTTCAAATAAGGTTATAGTGACTCACATTAAGTTAAGATGTGATATAAGCAATCCAGGATTGTGAAGTGTGTGCTTGGTCTAACACAGATCATTCCAAGTCCAGAGGACTCCTTCAAGCCCAGAGGACTCCTTCAATGACAAAACCCGACCATCCTGGGAACACATCTGTTTTTTTTATTACAGAATTACCTAAATATCAGAAAATAAGACTATAGACTGGTTGTAGCAGACAACCTGACAAAAAAAACGATGGATTTAGGCCCAAATCTCTGTACTGCGGTTAATGCAGGATATTGTTCAGCATTCTGTCCATCAATTGTTCTCTTTGCATTTGTCATCCCAGACATGGATCCCGTGCTCTCCATGCCACTGGAGTCAAGCTAGCCTGGCTGATGAGGGGCGATACCCCGAAACAGGTCCTAGGATGCTTGTTTCCAGTGGAACAGTTCAGCCCGAACTGCCAAGCCAGATTTTGGTTTGGCAATTCAGGCTGAACTGTTCCCATGGGGAACATGGCCAAGACTGATTTGCATATGGCTGGGTCTAAACTGGAATGGCATGGGGAGCAAAAAAATGATGGATTTAGGCCCAGATCTCTGTACTGGGGTTAATGCATGACATTGTTCAGCATTCTGTCCATAAATTGTTCTTTTTGCATTTGTCAACCTAACAAAGATAGCACATTTTATCCAATGTCACTATTTGCCTAGTGCTGCACAGCTCACAAAACTACTGATGACCCAGGTAGCATGATTACACAGTTAGCCCAAGAAAATAGTTTCTGATCGTGGATTTCAATTCACTTCTAATTTCTGGCAAGGCTGGTGCTCTACAGTGCGAGTTAATCCATCACTCTTAACTAGTTTCCAACCTCAATCAAATGGGCAAACAAAGGGTCAACCAAAGATTGTAGCAGTACCTACACTGTTATTTGCAAAATACACCAGGTTCTTTTGTAGATCTGTTATGACCAGCGGAAATAGCTTAACATAATACTAGACAGACGTGCAGCACAAGTTACTAACTTGTGTAACGATATATCTGTAAGAGACAGTAGTTAGTGACAGATTCCTTACCTTAGAATATCCCCAGGAGTCAGGCTGGATCCGGAAAGTTTTTGCGTAGCAGTACCCTTGCGCGTCGGTAGGCGGCGTCGTGCGGCTCCGCGTCCGTCGTCGGCATCGCCGGGATGACGTCGCGGGCAGTACTTAGACGCCGCCCCTGCGCGCTGACGTCAGTTCTGTACACGACTTTCCGCGCCAGGAACGCAGAGCCATGCAAGAAGCTGACATAGGTGTCTGAAAATACTAGGGCCCTGAAAGGGATGTCCTTAACCCTAGAAATCAGTTCGCAGAACGGGGAGGATGGGTGGGGCGGTAGGAATCTGTCACTAACTACTGTCTCTACAGATATATCGTTACACAAGTTAGTAACTTGTGCATCTGAAAGAGACACGTTAGTGACAGATTCCTTACCTTAGAATAGATACCCCAGCAATACCAACCACGGTGGTGGATCTGCGAACAAAGATCAGACAAGGAAGTCCTGGAGGACAGAACGGCCAAAGAAGCCGTCCCTCCGGACCTGACTGTCAAGGCAGTAATGCTTTGTAAACGTGTGCAGCGAGGCCCACGTAGCTGCCTGACAGATAACCTGCAGCGGAACACCGCGGCCCAAAGCCGTGGTAGCAGCCGTTGCCCTGGTGGAATGGGCACGCAGCCCAACAGGAGGCTCCTTCTTAGCCAAAGAATAGCAGGCCTTGATGCACAAGGTAACCCAGCGGGAGATGGTTCTGCTTGTGCACCGCCCGACCTTTTAGGCGCCCACGTAGCCAACAAAGAGCTGGTCATCCACCCGGAAGTGTTTTGTGCGGTCAATATAGAAGGAGAGCGCACGCTTTGGGTCCAGACGGTGGAGCTCTCTTCCTCTCTGGAAGGATGCGGAGGCGGAAAGAAGGTAGGCAAAGTGATGGTCTGCCCAATGTGGAAGGCAGTAACCACCTTTGGCAAGAAGGACGGACGCGTCCTAAGAACAACCTTGTCTGGATGGACAGACAGAAAGGGAGGTTTGCATGATAGAGCCTGGAGCTCACTCACCCGCCGAGCGGAGGTGATGGCCACCAGAAAGGCTGTCTTCAGAGTCAGAAGACGAAGAGGACAGTTATGTAGAGGCTCAAAGGGAGCGCACATTAAAAAGGTAAGAACCAAGTTCAAGTCCCACTGAGGCATCACAAACGGAACAGGAGGGAAGAGGTGTGTAATGCTCTTTAAGAACCTGTTAACAACAGGGGACTTGAAAAGGAGGGCTGATCAGGGAGCCTGAGGAAGGCCGAGATAGCACAGAGATAACCCTTGATGGTACCCAGGGCAGAACCCCGTTGGGCCAGAGAAAGAAGGAACAGAAGGACCTCAGAAAGAGGGGCAGAGAGGGGATTCACTGCCTTTGCTGTGCACCATGCCACAAACTTGTTCCACCTGCAGGCGTATACCACCTTAGTGGAGGGACGCCTGGCTGCCAGAATCACATCACAAACTTCAGGAGGCAAGTCGAAAGGAATCAACTGCCGCCGCTCAATCTCCACGCAAGCAGGTGGAGGCTGGACAGGTTCGGGTGGAGGACCGTCCCCTGCTGCTGCGACAGAAGATCCTCCCGAAGAGGCAGACGGATCGGGGATCTACGCTCATACTGAGTAGCTCGGGATACCAAACTCTTCGAGCCCAGTCCGGAGCCACAAGGATGACTTGGGCCCGGTCGTGCCGAATCTTCTTCAACACTCTGGGTAGAAGTGGTATAGGCGGAAAGGCGTACAACAGACCGCAACTCCACTCGCGACGAAAAGCGTCGCCGAGCGAGTGCCGCCTTGGAAATTCCAACGCGCAGAACTGATGACATTGCGCGTACTCTTCGGTGGCGAATAGATCTAACCAAGGCTCTCCCCATTGTAGAAAGAGTCCTTGCGCCACTTCCGAGTGAAGACGCCATTCGTGATCCATCATGCACCTGCGGCTGAGTTCGTCCGCCCTGGCGTTCAGGGAACCTGCCAGGTGTTGAACCATCAGGAACATGCCCTGATGTTCCAGCCATGTCCAGAGGCGCAGAGCCTCCTGACAGAGGGTCCACGACCCCACCCCGCCCTGTTTGTTGCAGTACCACATGGCGGTGGTGTTGTCTGTGAACACTCTGCACAACCTTCCCTTTGACAGAGGGAAGGAATGCCTTGAGTGCAAGTCGGATCGCCCGGAGCTCCAGAAGGTTGATATGGAGCCGGGACTCCGCCGGAGACCAGAGGCCTCTGATCTCCGCCTCTCCCATGTGACCGCCCCATCCCAGAAGGGACGCGTCCGTCACAACTGTGTGCTCTGGCTGGGGAAGGGAGAGGGATCTGCCCATGACCCATTGCCGGTCCGTGAGCCACCACTGCAACTGTTTTGCAGTCCCCTCCGAGATCTGGACGTGATCGGACAGGTTGCCCTGGTGCTGCGCCCACTGGAACTTCAGGTCCCACTGCAGAGCCCGCATATGCCATCTGGCATGATTGACCAGCAGGATGCAGGAGGCCATGAGGCCCAGCAGCCTCAGGGTCATCCGTACCGAAACCCAGGATAAAGGCTGAAAGATCGGAATCATAGCCTGAATATTCCGGACTCGCCGCTCGGGAGGATAGGCCCGAAACTGCGTCGTGTCCAGAACTGCTCCGATGAAAAGGAGCTGTGGAGAAGGAATCAGATGCGACTTCGGCACATTGATGGAGAACCCCAGCGAGTGCAGGAGTTCGGCCGTAGTCTGGAGGTGGGAGACGACTGCCTGGGACGAGCCCGCCTTCAGCAGCCAGTCGTCGAGGTAGGGGAAGACTGAAACCCCAGCTCGGCGCAGATGAGCTGCGACCACCGCCATCACTTTCGTGAACACCCGAGGGGCACTGGTAAGGCCAAAGGGGAGCACGGTGAACTGAAAATGCTCGAGGCCTACCGTGAACCGTAGGTAACGCCGGTGGGCCGGCAGGACAGGGATGTGGAAATAAGCGTCCTGCAAGTCCAACGCTACAAACCAGTCTCCAGGGTCGAGGGCAGTCAAGACCTGAGCTAGGGTGAGCATCTTTAACTTCTCCTTCCGGAGGAAGCGATTGACGTTCCTGGAGGTCCAAGATAGGACGCATGTCCTCCTTGTCCTTTTGGGCACCAGAAAGTAGTGGGAGTAGCAACCACGTCCTACTTCTGGGGTCGGAACATGCTCGATGGCCCTCTTGGCCAAGAGGGCCGTGACTTCCTTCTGCAGAAGCACCAAGTGATCCCCTGACATGCGGTGGAATTGAGGTGGCATGGCTGGGGGGTGGTCTCGAAGGGGAGGGAGTAGCCCCTTCGGACAATGTCCAAGACCCACCTGTCCGAGGTGATGGGACGCCAGTGGTGAAGGTGATGGCGGACCCTGCCCCTACTGGCGTGCCGTGCACCTGAAAGGAGGGACTAGGAGGGCTTGGAGGCCGCGGACGGGTTGGAGGTGGTGGCCTGACCCGCACGCTGGTTGCCCGAACCGCCACGGCGGTATCCACGCCCTCGGCCACGCGAAGGCGCTTGCTGCGCGGGCCGCTGGCCGGGCTGCTGACGTGACTGGGCGCCCCTCCCGTGGCCACGAAAGGGGCGAAAAGCAGATGTGAGCGGAGGGCGCACAACAGCAAGGCCCAGGGACTTGGCAGTAGCCCGCGAGTCCTTGAAACGCTCCAGCGCATGGTGTGCTTTTGAACCAAAAAGACCGACTCCATCAAAGGGCATGTCCAGGAGTGTATTCTGGACATCACCCGAAAAACCAGTGGTCCTCAGCCAGGCGTGGCGACGCAGCGCCACCGTCGTTGCAAGCGATCTGCCCAGCGAGTCGGCGGTATCAAGGCCACAACGTATGGTGTATTTAGCCGCATCTCGCCCTTCCGCAATGGCGCGGGTAAGCAGTGTCTGGACCTCCTCAGAACACTGCGGCAAAACAGTCGCCACCGAATCCCACAGGGAGTGGGTATATCGGCCCAAGAGGCAAGCGGTGTTGACGGACCGCAAGCCAGCACTGGAGGAAGAGAAAGCCTTCTTCCCAAAGTGGTCCAGGCGCTTGGATTCCCTATCCGGAGGGGCGGTAGGGAAGGCGGTTTGGGAGGCAGAGGCTTGGACAACCAAGCTCTCAGGGGTGGGGTGTTGGGAGAGAAACAGGGGTCGCCCGGAGCAGGGCGATGGCGTCGGGCCACGTTCCTATCCACAGGAGCCCCTGTGGTGGGCTTGGACCAGGCACCCAAAAGAACGTCAGTGAGTGCATCATTGAACGGCAGCACAGTCTCCGAAGAGGAGGCCGCCGGCTGAAGCACTTCTGTCAGGAGGTTAGTCCTGACGGCCACAGTAGGCAACTGGAGATTCAAGGCTCCAGCAGCTCTACGCAACACCGTTGCAAAATTAGCCCCTCCTCCGTAGCCACGGGAGGAGACAGCATGCCAGAGTCAGGGAGGTGTCTAGACCACTGGCATCCCTAAGTTCCTCAACCCAGTCCGGGTCAAACTCGCACTGTTGTGTGAGAGGGTCCTCAGACCCTCCCAGCTCTCCTGGTCCTCCTCAGGTTCATAATATGGAGGAGGAGGGACATTAGGGACCCAAGGTCTCATCGGGCGCCGGAACCGGCGTCGGGCGACGCCGGTCCGTCTCCATGTCCGGAGCCGGAGAGAGCCGGGAACGACGCCGTCCGGAGCCCCGGACGGCGTCAGGAACGGCACCGGGACATCGGGCGGAGGCGTGGTTAGGTCAACCGGCGTCGATGGGGGTTGCGGCACCTCCGGAGCCGGGATCGGGGCCGGAGCCGAGGCCGGGATGAAGGCTGGTGGGACAGGCGACGCCGGAGCAACCCCATCAGGGCCCGAGGGGCCCGAAGGCGCACCGGAGGGACCTTGAGGCCCGAAGAGGCGGGCCATGGCCGACAGGAACTCCTGTACTTGGGCCGGAGTCGCCCCCGAACCCGGGAAGGACGGGTAATGCGGGGGTGACTCGACAGGCACGTCCAGGGCCGCGGGGCGGGACGGTGCCGACAGGGGCCTCAGCCGAGTCGCGAGACCGGCGAGGCGAAGTCTTAGAGCGATGACGCCGCTTAGACTTCTTGTGCTTCGACTTACCGGAGGAGCGCGAAGACTTGGATTCCGACGAACGATGGGGGCTCCGCGACCGGCCCTCGACCTCTCCCGTGACCGGGACTTGGTGCGGCACGGAGCCGACTGCCGGACCTCGAGCAGCTTTCGAGACCGCCTCGCAAAGCCTTCGGATGAAGTTTCCGGCAGTCAGGGCACGACTCCGTGTCGTGGTCTCGGCCGAGACAGAAGAGACACTCGAGATGCGGGTCCGTGATGGACATCATGCGGGCACAGACCTCGCAGGGCTTAAAGCCGGGCATCCCTACGACACCTTAGGAGTCGGAAAGACTCGTAGAAGAAAACAGTGAAAAATTCACAAAAAGGGTAGTCAAAAAGTGACTAGGGCACTGCTCTTCCCGGATCTGCGCTTACTGGCGCGGAAAAAGAAGAACTGACGTCAGCGCGCAGGGGCGGCGTCTAAGTACTGCCCGCGACGTCATCCCGGCGATCACGACGCCGACGACTGACGCGGAGCCGCACGACGCCGCCTACCGACACGCAAGGGTACTGCTACGCAAAAACTTTCCAGATCCAGCCTGACGCCTGGGGATATTCTAAGGTAAGGAATCTGTCACTAACGTGTCTCTTTCAGATTCTACAGGCTACTGCTCTTTCTTTAGTTTGAACGGCAGACATCCTTGTTGTTTACCATTTCTGCAAAGCACAGTCTCTTCTCTGGTGCCTGCAGTTTCTAAAATAGATTGCTACATTAGACAAATCCGGTGGCAGGTTCATCAGCGTTTAACAACAGCAAAGTCAAAATACAAGATGTAAGTTCACAAGAAATGCCAAAAAGGTCATATATATATAAGATTGGGGATCATGTATGGCTATCAACCCGAAATCTTATGTTTCCACATCAGGCTACATTTGGACCACGATTTCTTGGCCCAATACATTTCTTCCACAGATTAATACAGTGACAGACAAGCTGAAATTACCAATTGGTTATTGTATCCGTCCAGTATTCCATATGTCGTTACTTAAACCAGAAACGACTAAAGTAATTGTATGCCTCTAATCAATTTTGATCCAAGGTGAACGCGAATACGAGATACAGTTCACTGTAGACTTGAAGTAATGATGCAAGAGCCTTTGGAATCTTGGGAGGCCAAAATCAATGTTCAGGCCCTAGGTTATTCACAAAAGTTTATGCGCAGCATCTCAACAAACCATGGCCAATGAAATAACTTTGTATCATCAGCACTGTCATAGCGATATAAGAATTAAAAAAATTAATGGTTTGCACTAGGTATGTGTCTGATACTCAAGTAATCATCAGTAAATTATCACTGGTGAAAATTCAACAAAGTAAAAGTTTGTGCGTCCCTGGCTTGTTTACCAAAAGGTGCAAGTAACCAATTTTTAGGGCTAAAAAAGGAGGCCATAGTATTCAACAATCTATGGTGGAACAAACAGACATGCATGGTTAGGAACTACAAGTCCCAGTAGTACCTGTGGCAAACTAAGCGGCGCCCATGTTGGTGCAGCTCCCGCTATAAATGGGAGCTGGGCCATGAGTAATGCACTTATTATGAAGTCAATTCCCAGTGCAAGACAAGTACTTCCATGCACGCGGCTCTGCAAATCTCCGCGTGTGCTTTTAGGACACTACATTTACAGAAGGCCTCGATCCTCGCGACAGGCTCCGGTTCAAATTCAATGATGAGATCGGTAATCGCAGAGATAAAACGAGGTCAGTTGCAAAACACTAGAGGGTAAGAGCGAGGATACTTATTTGCTATTTTCATAGGATACTTGAGAGAAAACTAACATTCTGAGACACTGAAAAAAGATCTACAAAAATGGCACATTTGGATATGAACCATAACGTTTATATAATTAAAATTAAGATTTCCAAAATGTTTTAAGGAGGCTGAACATTCTTTAGTACATGACTCAAAAATAAAGCTAGAACTCAGTTGTACTTCAAATATGAAAGATACTCTGTAGACCAACAAGGTGAAGTGACAACAGAGTGAATATCCCTAAGAGAATTCCATGCTGTTGCATGCAATACTGAATAAGAGGTACACATGAGAGGATTATGAAAGAATGACTGATCTTCTGAAAACAAGAGCGCGAGTACATGTTGAGGTACATATTTGAAGTAATCATTCACTGGTTTGTTTTCTTTTTCAATTATCACTAAAAACTGTTCAAGCAGAAAGCTCTGAAAGGTGAAGACAGATTCTAAGCTTACGGCACTCATCATAAGGTACACCTGGAAAGAGTATTGAAGGAGAAGGTTTTGAGCTGGTGGGGTTAGAGAGCAGAAAAAGCATTGAGATCTTGTGGTCTCATTTGCCATAACAAATCTCCATATCAGCTGAAAACTGTATCCCTCAGTTGGCCTCTCCAACACCCTGTTTTCTTTGTGGAACTAATCAGGTAATTGGGGCTATTCAGCCTCTGAAAACCATCTCAGCACATCCTGACAGTAGGGCACTAAGAGAGAAAATTGCAAAAGAGCTCATTGCCCCCAGTGATCTCAAACACAAACAAGCATTGGCATAGCCAATAGGTCTCGCCTTGGGGCCTTATAAGTGTTTAGCCAGAGCTATTGACTTTGCCAATGTCTTCAAGCTGTGCTGTAGAGAAGGGTGGCTGCTGTGCGGCATGCTGAAAAGTTATAATAAAAAGTGTCAGAAGCATTTTTGTTACTTTATATATGACCAAGAAGGCATTATGTAAAACTGAACGACCATATTAAAAAAAGTATTTACAATAAAAATTCTCAGTTTTCTTTTGTTCTTGCAATGCTGGCAACTTGTTTCTGCCTATTGCAATGGTTGTTTGTTAAAGCTTTTTTTTTTGAGGGGGCATAAACAATCGGAGGGTGAAGGTTGGGAACTAGTACCTGTATTATAACACTAGCAGCGGCCAGACGCTAGGGGAGAATCAACAGATGCCAGATTCCGAGAGCAGGCTGAGGTGGTGCTGAGTGATGCTGAGGTGGTAGTGGTGGTGGTGGTGACTGTTGCGGAGACTATGCTGAGGTGATGCTGAATGATACTCGGGTGTTGCTGAGTGATACTGCTGTGGTGCTGAGCGATGCTGTGGTGGCGCTGAGCGATGCTGTGGTGGCGCTGAGCGATGCAGTGGCGGCGCTGAGCGATGCAGTGGCGGCGCTGAGCGATGCAGTGGCGGCGCTGAGCGATGCAGTGGCGGCGCTGAGCGATGCAGTGGCGGCGCTGAGCGATGCAGTGGCGGCGCTGAGCGATGCAGTGGCGGCGCTGAGCGATGCAGTGGCGGCGCTGAGCGATGCAGTGGCGGCGCTGAGCGATGCAGTGGCGGCGCTGAGCGATGCAGTGGCGGCGCTGAGCGATGCAGTGGCGGCGCTGAGCGATGCAGTGGCGGTGCTGAGCGATGCAGTGGCGGTGCTGAGCGATGCAGTGGCGGCGCTGAGCGATACTGTGGTGGCGCTGAGCGATACTGTGGTGGCGCTGAGCGATGCAGTGGCGGCGCTGAGCGATACTGTGGTGGCGCTGAGCGATGCTGTGGCGGCGCTGAGCGATGTTGTGGTGGCGCTGAGTGATGCTGTTGTGGCGCTAAGTAATGCTGTGGTTGTGCTGAGTAATGCTGTGGTTGTGCTGAGTAATGCTGTGGTTGCACTGAGTGATGCTGTGATGGCGTTGAGTGATGCTGTGATGGCGTTGAGTGATGCTGTGATGGCGTTGAGTGATGCTGTGATGGCGTTGAGTGATGCTGTGATGGCGTTGAGTGATGCTGTGATGGCGTTGAGTGATGCTGTGATGGCGTTGAGTGATGCTGTGATGGCGTTGAGTGATGCTGTGATGGCGTTGAGTGATGCTGTGATGGCGTTGAGTGATGCTGTGATGGCGTTGAGTGATGCTGTGATGGCGTTGAGTGATGCTGTGATGGCGTTGAGTGATGCTGTGATGGCGTTGAGTGATGTTGTGATGGCGTTGAGAGATGTTGTGTTGGTGCGGAGTGATGCTGTGCTGGCTCTGATTGATGCTGTGCTGGCTCTGATTGATGCTGTGGTTGCGCTGAGTGATGCTGTGGTGTTGCCGAGTGAGAGATAGAGTGAAGATATAATGCCCAATTAGAGAGGGTGGTGAGAGAGAAAGAGAGAGAAAGGGTGTAAATAGAATAAAGAGTGGAGCGGGATAGAGAGAGAGAAAGAAGGGGAGATAGAGTGAATGAAGGAGTTTGAAAGAGAAACAGATAAAGGGGTGAGAGAATGAAAGGCTAAAAAGATAGAGAGGGGAGAGTTAATTAAGTAGAGAGAGAATTAGAGAGGGGAGAGAGAGAGAAGGAGAGAGACAATAAGAGTGGGGGTGTGGAGTTTAAATAGTGAAGAAGTGACGCGGAAAAGTAACCTTAAATATAGCTTTGCGCAAATAAATAAAAAAATAAAAAACAGTGAGAGACAAAAATACTGGTAATTAGGCTGTGACTCCCAATATAAAGCAAATAGTGATATAAGGTGAAATCAACCCACCGAAGCAATATTTCTAACTAGACAAAAAAAAGCTTGCATTTCAATGCTAATCGCTGTTGTTTTTCATGTGACTAGTCCAGGGCCCTCAGTTGGTAATGTGAGCTGCTGCTGCGATTGAAACATCAGAGTCCAGAGAGTTAATGAGCCATGACGAGGAAATGAGGAAGAGATAGGAAACCCAGATGCCAGCTGCGCGTGCACGCCATCGTGAACTCAAGCTGGTCGCCAGCCGAAAGCCAGTGTTTGCACTTCCAAAACCCGCTTACTAAAACTCTCGGCCAGACCAGCGCAAGCGCTGGTGCAGGCCGAGACCTAAAAATGAACAAGATTGTACCTCTGTATCAAAGAACCACCACTAACACGTGTCTAATCACAAAGTATGGATTAAAAAATATATAATTCTCACGACAACTTCGACGAAGACAACCAACACACTGAACCCTCACCAACCACCCCCGACACCCTGAAGCCAACGATCGACAACTGGACAGCCCTCACCACCGAAGACACACTGAAGACGATGAAGTCAATCCACTCCGGGGCCCCCACGGACCCCTGCCCCCACCACATTTTCAACAGAGCCGCAGACACCATCGCACCCATGCTCTGCCACACCATCAACCGCTCCCTGGCAACCGCCTCGTTCCCCGACGACTGGAAACACGCCGAGATCAACCCCCTCCTGAAGAAACCCTCGGCGGACCCCACCGACCTCAAAAACTACAGACCCATTTCCCTGCTCCCGTTCCCAGCGAAAGTCATTGAGAAAGCCATCAACAGCCAACTCGCCACATTCATCGAAGAGCACAACATCCTCAACTCCTCCCAATCCGGCTTCAGAAAAAAACCACAGTACAGAAACCGCCCTCCTCGCCGCAACAGACATCCGCACCCTACTGGACAAAGGAGAAACAGCAGCCCTCATCCTCCTCGACCTCTCAGCGCCGTTCGACACAGTCTCTCACCGCACCCTAATACGCAGACTCCACGACGCAGGGATCCAAGAGAAGGCCCTCGACTGGATCCGCTCCTTCCTCTCCGGCAGAACGCAGCGGGTCAGACTCCCCCCTTTCCTCTCGGACCCTACACCAACCACCTGCGGAGTCCCCCAGGGGTCCTCCCTCAGCCCTACGCTCTTCAACGTCTACATGGCTCCGCTCGCCCCCATCGTCAGAACCTACGGACTCAACATTGTGTCATACGCAGACGACACCCAACTCATCCTCTCCAACGAACCCAACACCGCAAGACGCAACTTTCGAGAAGGCATGGAAGCCGTCGCCAAATGGATGAAAAACAGCTGCCTACAACTAAACACCAACAAAACGAAAGTACTCCTCATGGGCCCAAACCCCGACGCCTGAAACGACACATGGTGGCCCACCGCCCTCAGAAGCACGCCCACCCCCACGGACCACGCACGCAACCTGGGAATCATCCTGGACTCAGAGCTCAAAATGGACCGCCAGATCAACTCCGTCTCGTCCTGCTGCTTACACACCCTCCGCCTCCTACGTAAGACCTTCAAATGGATCCCCCTCGAACACAGAAAGACCATCACTCACGCCCTGGTCACCAGCAGACTCGACTACGGCAACGCACCCTATGCCGGAATAAACAAAAACCTCACCCGCAAGCTACAGAACATCCTAAACGCTGCCGTAAGACTGGTCCTCAACCTGCCAAGACACTGCCACATCTTCCAGCACCTGCGCACACTCCACTGGCTCCCCATCGAAGCTAGAGTCACCTTCAAGATGCTCACCCACACTCACAAGGCCCTCCACGACACCGGACCAGCATACCTGAACAGCCGACTCAAATTCCACGCACCCCAAAGGACCCTACGATCAGCCCAGCTCTCCTACGCCGTGGTCCCCCGCACCAGAAAGACCAGATCGGTAGGCCGCTCCTTCTCCTTCCTCGCAGCTAGAGCCTGGAACGATCTTCTGCTCCACCTCAGACAGACATTGCTCCCCATCTTCGCAAGAAACCTCAAAACCTGGCTCTTCGACAGACCCCCTCCTTGATGGACTGGAACCTGCGAATCCCCCCCTCCCCCCAGCGCCTTGAGACCCCTACAGGTGAGTAGTCGCGCTTAACAAACACCTGATTGATTGACCAAGTCCATAAGTCAATATAGAAAGACCAAGTCTGTTTACTGTAGTGTTGATGTTTTGAGCTCTTGAATTACTTTGCAGGATCATGATCAGGACAGAATATGTAAGGACACATCATCGCTGGCAGGAGACCCCAAGGAATATTGCAACAGTAGTGGCTTCATATCGTTTTTGAAGGACTTCGAAACCGTATTTAATAAAAGATAAACTGATGGTAAAATGGTTCATAAAAAGGAATTCACAGGTTACAAAAGGACGCCAAAATTATCCCGCCAGGCATGACACCATTGTCCTAGCACCAGGAAAGGCAAAGACAGACAAATCAACAATCAGTCAAACTAAACAGCATCCTCACCCAGAAAAAAAAGACAAAACATTTAACATCCTACTTTCAAATATATTTATTGATAATACACATTTATGTCCACACCAATTAGGTGTCAGTCCATTTTAGCATTGAGAATACACAGGACATTAAGAAATCAACTAAAGCTACTCATAAAAAGTAGGCAAGTCTTTTTGAACTAAAACATATGTACAGTTTCTTTTACAACAATGTGCTTAAAGAGTTAAATACAATATGAATTGCAATCGAACAGGTGTATATTTACAGTCAATTATAACAGGCTCTGTGTAAACATAAAAACCAAAAGCTTTTCCTTGAGTAAATTATTGGATTATTTTAAATATATTTTTAAAAAATACAATAAGGAAATAATTACATTCTTAACAATACTATCTTACAACATATCTTGGTGAATAAAGTTCAACGTGTCAAATAATAAAATTGCAACTAAATTTTAATGCAGAGTACCTTTTCACAACTTTTAAAAAATATGTCTGGACTCAAAATGATGTTTGGCTATTGTGAGCAAATAACTCCCAGATCTTTCAGAGCGCCACAGATACATCTACGGACATAGAACTAGGATGTTACAGCTGCATGTGTTTTCAGGCAAAGCTACCAGTACATAAGGTCATAGCACCAAAACCTATGTATCAAACATTTGATTAGTCAGAAAACAGTCCCTTTGTAGGATATCTTCTGTATTCGGTAATAGTTTAGAACGGAAACACAATTTTATATATTAACAGACAAAACTGGCATGTGCTGCATGAAAACAAATGTCTCCTCCGAATTTTTGCTTAACATATTTAAATGTTAGAAACAGGACATTTTTATTGACTAACAATTTCTATTCACAAAATAAATAGTACTTGAATTGTTCACATGTGAACATAAAGGATTGTTTTCAAAATGTTTTAAAAGTTATTCAATGGCTGGCCTCTGGAGAGGACTGCTTCCAATTTCCCCATAGAGGAATGATTTTCTTCATGTACCACATTCCAATGCTGCAGTACAAGATCACGGTAGACGAGCTTCAATGATCTTCACTAGGTCAAAGCAGATTAACAAAACTTGAACATTTGATGAGCCAAGCTGTGTCAAGGTCCTATTTTCCTGTTAAGTCTCAGGATGTTCCCTCTCCTGACGGACTGATGCCTTCTCCAGGTTTGCAAATGAACAGTCTTGCAAGGGAGGTAGGACTAAGGGCTTTGCTAGGGGGCAGTTGGTTTGTGGGTGGAGGTAGATGAACTATCTGCTAGATAGCATTTAATGAATGAGTTATACTGAAGTAGAGTACAGAATAAAAGCTTCTCTGAAAGTGGCAAAAATGACCACCAATTTCAAAAAGGGATCTCCTGATGACTGATTTTACGAGCTGTCCATTAACAATCTATTTTGTTTCTAGCCTTACAATGTACACTTTTGTAACACTTCTGAATCCTCTGTAACAAAAACTGATACAAATATATAAAACATGTATTAATCAAAATGTATACAAGTTTTACTATGTTAATTAAATCAAGCATTGTAATTCAAAGTTCATTTTTCACGGTTTGGCTCTCAGGTATGTAAAATGTCTCCAATAGCTTACCAACGATTGGGAAATAGAATAATTTATTTATAGGTCAATGATTCTTTGATATAGCAAATTGAAGACTGACTCAATTCTTTTTTTGAGTGCTCTACGCTAGGACTGTTTAGGTTTTTTCCAGAAGCATTGTTTCTATAGGTGAATAGACACCATGTGATTGTTCCAATTACAGCACTATTTGAAGTCAGGCAGTCATGCATAAAAATGTTCTGGTGTCCTCAAGGGTGACAACCATTCAGAGTACTGCATTCATGGCTGTTCTCTGAAGCTGGCCACCATGCTTGCCTGCCCTTACAACAATGCAAAATGACTTCTATAAGTTAGTGTGACAACAGAATCAACCATAATGATGAACGCAAAAAACATGTAATGTTTTTCTCAGCCTATGTTCCATGCCATTATGAGCAACCAGATTAGAGCTGAACCTAATAACAGTGACCTCTTATCGCATTAGTAAACACAGTTGGTGGGTATTTCATTATACCCACTACAAAGTTATGAGTTCATACATAACTTTGAATGTTCATCACTAGGATAATGGCCAACTAGCTTTGACAAAGCACCCCAGAACATTGTTTAATGCTCTAAGTTTACGCAGGATTGGGATAACAGGGGTTCAGAAAAGTCTGAGGTTTTTGTTTTAGAAATAGCCATTGAGCAGTGTGCTTTTGCCTAATAGACCTGCCAAGCAATGCCAGCCAAGAGGAAATGTGATACAGTAACGTAATAAGTACCTTGAAATAAGCTAAGCACAAAATGCTGAAGCATTCAAAATGGTTTAAATATCACAGGATGCAGAACTGTGGAAATCAGCATTATCTTGGTTATCTCTTTATAAGCAGTCTAGTTGGACAGCAGAGGCTGAATATTCCATAGTATTGAGTCCAGAATACTGCTCAAATGTGGGTCAAAACTTGGGAAAACAAGGTCAAAGACTCCCGGTTCTGTTATTACTTAGCTGTTTGTTATTGCTTGTACTGCATAGTTCAGACATTTGATGGTACTACTTAATGATATGTTGTAGTAGTTCACCTGATTGTCCGTATCAGTACTAGATTTTACTGTTTGGGTATATATGATTTTCTTCCAACTCAATTTCTTTATTTTAAATAAGATTTAATAATTGTGTACAGCACTCTGTTTTTTTCTAGGAGATGGCATGCGCTTTAAAACATATTAAATAAATAAATAAAATAAAGTGACATTTTAGATAACTTTCACATTTTAGAGTCTTTAGTAAGTTTAACCTACATATTAATATTTCAATAATGAGGACTTTGGGTCAAGGGATTATTCATTGTTATATTTCAAAATATGACTGATGGTTTAAAAATGCAGACAGACTAGTCTCACACTGAATATGTATGCATCCGAAATATCCAGCAAATACAAGTATTTCATTTTGGTATCAAGTGTGCGTGCGTTAGTCTCGAATATCATTTGTTGTATATATTGCACCATAGTCTAAAGCTGTTTTATATAAGTTTAAAGAGTTGAATACTGTAAACCGTAACTGCTCTTTCAAACTTGCATACAATTTTACAAAATGGAGCATTACAAATACAGTTCAAAAGGGCAAAGGGGGGATGGACATGATGCGGTCACATAAGTGTTATGTGGACGACAAGTAACTGAGTCCAAGGGTTGCTTTTCAACTGATGTGATACCCGATTAAGGGTGAGTCCTCCTCAGACTTTGTCTTGGTCCATAATTCTTAAGGCTGTTAAAAAGTTCATCAAAAAGTTCATTTTGTTTATGTTCCATTTTTCAATTCCCATTCCTGGAAAAAATGGATTATAATTATTTACAGGGTATGCAATTTGCAATTGTGGTGGTTTTCTTAGTCTTTAAAGACAGATTATGAAAAATAAGGCTATTTTCATCTTGTCAAACTCAACATAAGCAGAATGCACAGGTGAAGATATAGTAAAGCCGGAAACAAAAAAAACCAATATCATTCAATTACATCTTCAAATGTTTTGACAGGTCCTAGCATAAAAGGTGTTTAAGAATTCACTTTTAACAGTATAAAACATACACAGATGTTCAAAACATGCTCAGTGGATAGAGTCACAAAATGCGTTTATTCAAGGCGAGCTATAGACAAAAGCATACATGCAATGTAGTAACATACGGAAAGATAAGCACAGAAGATTACACATGGTGAGTTGTTTGTATATAATAGTTTAAGATTACAAATTATGGAATGATGCATAGGCATCAAAGTTTTAACTCCTCCTTTTGGAAATTATTCAGTTGTCCAGATCATTGTAATAAGTGCTTGGTTTCTGAAACATCAATGAAAAACATGGTTGGGCAGTAGTTTGCGGATGGCACATGGTTGGTTGGCAAGTACACCTTGTCGTGCACAAGGTAGGGTGCTTGATATTTAAAAGTGGAATGTGTGCTGAATTATATATGGCGTGTTCCTCCAGTGACTGCTCTCCACAAGCTATTTTAACTAGAAGGGTTGTAGCTGAATCCTGGATAACGTCAAAGTACTTATTATAAACTTTAAACTGTAACTGAAGAGGAAACGGCTACAAAATGCATTCAAGCACTATTTTTTTAATATTTATAAAAATAAAAAAATCAAATGTAATGGTAAAGTTGGGACTTTTAATAAATATTTAGAAAAAATATTATTTTTAAATTTACCTTTTACCTGCCTTAACCTCCAATAGCATTAGCATACAGACAGCTGGTCTGCCCAGTGCTTGGTTTAATGAGGTGTGAAACTATTCTCAGAGTAAAATGGGCTGGGTGTGGAGATGTCTTTTTCTTCCCCTTGCAGGAAGACCAGTTAAGGTGGACCCAGGAAATTCATTAATTTATAAAGGAGTCTGCCCTTTCACAGGTAAATGTAACATGTGACATGTGACCTGAATAAGACAACCGTTTGTTATTCTAGTCCGGCTGGGGCCAAACCAAGTCGCAGGGGAGCCAAAGCCAGAACGGGTTTTGAGTGACCACAGAAGAGGGAGGACCTCTCATTTCCCAGGCCACACCTTTGGGTGGGGACACAGCTCCGTAAAGTTACTGATCTTCGGTAACGCCTTATCTCGTAGAGACCCCATCTAGCTGCAGATGCCTTACCTTAGAATTATCTCCCAGGTCAGACTGGATCCGGAAATTATTAAGTGAGCAGTACACCTGCACGCCGGTAGGTGAAGTCATTGGCATCGTCCGCACCGAAATAGACGTCCACGGTGCCTATAGTCCGCCACACAGGCGCTCTGACATCACTTTACATGACTTTCCACACCAGAAGGACGGAACCACAAAGGCAGCAGTATTTGACAAACGAGTGCAGGAAAGTCCACGTTACCGCCTGGCAGATGTCAAGTACTGGAACCCTTAGGGGGTTGCTTTTTAGCCAATGCGTAGTAGATTTTGATACAGAGTACGATCCATTGTGAGATGGTCCTTTTCTATATGGCTCGTCCTTTCTTCGCTCAGACATACCCCACGAAGAGTTGGTCGTCCACCTGGAACTCTCGTGTGCGATCAAGTTTAGAACGACAGCGCCCTTTCTGGGTCCAGACAGTGAAGTCGCTTCTCTTCTTTTGAGGGATGAGGCGGAGTGTAAAAAGTATGCAGAGTGATGGATTGGCCTACGCTAAATGGAGTGCCCACTTTCGGAAGAAAGGAAGCTCTTATACGAAGCATTAGTTTGTCTGGGTAGAAGTCCAGATAAGGAGGCTTGGATGACAAGGCGTGAAGCTCATTGACCGTCCAGGCAAATGTTATTGCCACCACAAAGGCTGTCTTGATGGAAGGAGCCAGAGTGGACAATTGTGCAAAGCTCAAAAGGGAGAGCACATAAGGAAAGTGAAGACGAGATTGAGGTTCCGCTGGGGCCGAATAAAGGGAGGTGGTGGAAACAAATGTTGTAAACCTTTTCAGAAACCTATAACAATAGGGGATTTGAAGAGGGATGGCTGATCAGGCAACCGCAGACAAGCCTATATGGCAGCGAGATAGCCCTTCAGATTACCCAGAGCAGAGCCCTGCTGGGCAAGGGAAAGGATGAACAGGAGAACCCATGCCACAATTTCTCCCCAACAGCAGGCGTAAACCGGTTTGGGTGGAGAACCCTCTCTTGCTGGTGCTACAAAAGATTCTCTATTAGGGGCAGCCTGATCGGAGGACCGATGATCATGTTCAACAGCTTGGGATAACAGACTCTCCGTGCCCAATATGGAACCACAAGGATGATTTGGGCCCGGTCATTCATGATTTTCTTGAGAACTCTGGGCAGGAGTATCGTCAGAAAGTCGTACAGGAAGCCTACGCTCCACTCAAGACTAAAAGCGTCTCCGAGCTAGAGCCACTTTGGAAACTCCAGAGCGCAGAACTGCTGACATTGTGCGTTGCCAGTGGCGAACAGATCTAACCAAGGCTCTCCTCACTCTTGAAAGACCTTGCACCACCTCTGGATGGAGACGCCATTCGTGATGCACAGGCATCTTTGGCCGAGTTAGTCTGCTTTGGCATTCAGAGAACCTGCACGATGTTGAATCACCAGGGATATGCCCTGCTGTTCCAGACATGTCCAGAGATGCAGGGCCTCTTGACAAAGGGTCCACGCCCCCACACCGCCTTGTTTTTGCAGTACCACATTGCGGTGGTGTAGTCTGTGAACACTTGCATCAGCCTTCCCTGGAAGAAGGGTAGAAAGGCTTTTTATGGCACTCGGATTTCTTGGAGATCCAACAGCTTAATGTGGAGTCCAGATTCCGCTTAAGACCCGAGTTCTCTGAACTCCACCTCTCCCAGATTGCCACCCCATCCCAAGAGTGACCTAACTGTCACTACCGTCAGATCTGGTTGAAGAAGGGAGAGGGGTCTGCCGCGGACCCAATTGCGGTTCGTTAATCACCACTAAAGAACTTTCGCAGTTCCCTCTGAGATCTGGATCATGTCGGAGAGATTCCACTGATGCTGTGCCCACAGGAACTTCAAGTAAAACTGCAGAGCCCGCATATGCTAACGGGTATGTGTCACCAGCAGGATGAAGGAGGCCCAGCAGCCTCAGAGTCTGTCTCCCCGAAATCCAGGATAGAGGCTGAAACACCTGTATCTGAGCCTGAATATCCTGGACTCTGCATTTGGGAGGATAAGCCCAAAAAAGCACTGTGTCCAGAACAGCTCTGATGAAAGGGAGCGTCTGAGTGGCAGTCAGGTGTGACTTTGACATGTTGATAGTGAACCCCAGCAAATGCAGGAGGTCTGCCATAGTCTGAAGGTGGGAGACGACAGCCTGGGGTGAACCCACCTTCAACAGCCAGTCACTGATATAGGAGAAGACGGGCACCTCTGATCTCTGCAGATGAGATGCAACCACCGCCATCACCTTGGTGAACACCTGAGGGGCGCTGGTGAGGCAAATGGGGAGCACAGCAAACTGAAAGTGCTCGGTTTGGAGGCTGTGGCTACTGGGCAGGTGGTGGACTGACCCGACCACTTGCCACCACGCCCACGGGGCAGGTAGGTACAGTGTCCGCGGCCACGCATAGGTTGGAAAGCTTGCACAATGCGATGGCTGGGAGGGGTCAGGACAGAGATGTATGCCCCTTCCGTGGCCATGAAAGGAGCGATAAACGGATTGAGGGCGACTAGGATCAATGGAAAGACCCAAGGGCCTGGCCGTACCCCTGCTGTCCTTAAAGCGCTCCAGCGATAAATCCGCCCCATCTCCAAAGGGACAGCAGGCATCAAAGGGCATGTCCATGAGTAATGTCTGGACACCCCCAGAAAAGCCAGTAGTCCTCAACCAGGCATGGCGTCGCAGGGCCACCGTCGACAAAACCGCTCTGCCTAGTGAGTCGGTGGTGTCTAGTCCACTTCTAATGGTGAACTTAGCTGCATACCTCCCACCAGCAACAGCCTGGAAAAGAGCATGACCCGGGCCTCCTCCTGGACCAGTGGCAGTACCTGTGCAACTGCATTCCACAGAGCGTGGTAATTGTGGCCCAAAAGGCATGAGGTGTTCACCGACCACAATGACAGGCTGGTGGAAGAAAACATTTTCTTGTCTAAATTGTCCAGCCTCTTGAGATTCCTGATCCGGTGGGGTTTTCACAAATAAGACTACAGATTTTTGTAGGTTGTATCTTTCCAACCACATCACTGTTAAGTTTTTCACATAATCATTGCAGTAGCAATCACCATCTAGGTCCTGAGGAAGGCCACGATCAGATATTGATCACCATGGCTGAAACATGTAGACCTGTTGTTTGGACCAGTGCAGTCAACATTTTTTAGACTGCACTTGCACTGTTTTTAACCTTGACACCAAGAGTTAACTAATAAACTCTTTTTTCTCTTGGTAGCCAATTTTATATCACTTTTCACATCACCACCTTTTGCACTGCAACCATCACCCTTTATATTTCTTATGCTTCGCATCAAACGAATTTTAGGAGATCCGATCAATTGATCAATAAAACATCCCCGAGCTCCTCCCTCACAGTGAGGGGGTTGTAGCCCTTGGTTGCACTAGGGATTCCAACCAAGAGGAGATCCCAGATGATGAAGCATGCCACCTCGGTGGGTGATGGGATTCCGTCCTCTTAATAGGACTTCCTCCATGTTCTAGTAGGAGGCGTATGCTTGTACTGTTTGTGCTCTAGAGCCCTTTTTGAGCTCGTCAGACCCACGGATTACTTGTTTGATATGTGGTTGGGAATCTGCCAGGATTTACATGTGTAGTGGAGGCTTGTACCACCAAGCTCTATGGGGTAGGGTGTTCCGTGAGGAATTTGGGGTCACCTGGAGCAGTGCGGTGGGGGAGGACAATTGTCCTGATCATAGAAGCCCCTGTTGGGCTTGGACCAGGTCCCAAGCAGAACATCTGCAAGTGCTTTGTTGAATGGGAGAAGCAGTTTGGAGGGGGATACTCCCCGTTGTAGCACTTCCTTCAAGACATTAGTCTTGACTGCCACAGAGGGCAATCTAAGGTCCAGGACCTTAGCTGCCCTCCGCACCTCCATAGCGAATGAAGCTTCCCTCCTCCGTAGCCACGGTAGTGGGAGAAAGTATGCCAGCCTCTGGAGAAGTGTCCAGTTCACTGGCTTAAACCCAGATACTCACACCGGTCCAAGGATTCATAAGGCTGGTATTCTTCAGGGTCCAGCGACTCCACCCATTCTTTCCTGAGTCGTCCTAGCCCATAGGAATAGGGCTCCGGCTCTGGCCTGGAAGGTATGGCTCAAGTCTGCGCAGGAATTGGCACTGGACGCCCCTTCCACTCCGTGTTGGGGTTGGGGATGTAAATATGGATGACTCTGCCGGTGGGAGAGTCTGCCTCGGAACAAGCGGTCGTGGAAGGTCGACATGGCACGACCGGCACCGATTCGGACCCATCTGTGGATCCCGACAGATGCCAGTGTGGATCAAGTGGGGACTACTCCCGAAACCACGGGCCGAAGGCACACTAGAGGAAACAGGATGCTCAAATATGAAAAAATTCGAAGTTGAGCGGGGGTAGCTCCAGCTCCCGTAAATACAGGGAGGCACAGAGCCCGGCCATGAGTGACTTTCCCTAGTCCCGTCAGCCGCGGTGAAGTCGAAGCACACTGACTACTTCTTTTTGTGGGACCGAGACTTATCCGAATGGCTCGATGACTTGGAATGCGACGATGACCTCTGACTCCGCAAACGATCCCAGAACCTTCCTCTCTGCCAGGACCTAGAGTGTCGAACGTCAAGCCGCCGTGAACTTGAGGGATCGCTCCCCCAAGGCCTTCGGATGCAGGGCGGGCAGTCAGGACAGGCCTTCGAGTCAAGATCTCGTTCAAGGTACCAGAGGCAAACATGGTGCGGGTCAGTCACAGACATACGTCAGTGACAGGCGGCGCAGGGCTTGAAGCCAGCATTCTTAGATGACATTTCTGCCACACCAGGTAGACCTCAAAAAAGACTGAGAAAACATCAAATAAAGCTTAGTCAAATGTGACTAAGGGATAGCTCTTCCTAGATCTGAGCTGTCTGCCACGGAAAAAAAAAGATCAGACGTCAGTGCACCTGGGTGGCGATTACATAGGTACCGAGAATGTCACTTACGGCGCAGACAACGCTAACGACTCCACACGGATCCGAACAATGCCACCTACAAGCGCGCAGGGGCACTGCTCACAAATAAATTTCCGGATCCAGTCTGCTGCCTGGGGATAATTCTAAGGTAAGGAATCTGCAGCTAGAAGTCTATCAGATAGGGAGGGTTGCTCTATCTTGAATTTTAGAAGTTTAATGGACTGTGGCATTGTTGGCAACAGGGCAAAACAGGTACTGCTGCAAAAGTGGGTAGGGTTGCCTCATTAGTTAGGTAGGAGTCAACACTAGCTCGTGCCACCCATAAATGTTACATTGCAAAGCACCCTCCTCAGAATACTTTCTGGATCTGCAGAAGATCAGAAGAGTGCTGGACTTGCTGTCTGCGACGTGAGAGGATCCCTGAAGTACTGGACCTGCTCCATCCAAGGGTCATTTGGCTGACCTCTTGTATGGCTACAGGGACTCAAACTGCAAGAGGACTTCTTCCTGAAGAGAAAAGCGGACCAGTACAACTGGACCTGAACTGGAACTTTCTGGAACCCAGTGCTAAGTGAGTCCTGGCCCCTAAGTGCTGTCCATAAGGTCATGGGAGGCTTAAACGTGATCCAGAGAAGCTGCTCCAGAAACCCTGAAAAGTGGAGACATTTTGGACTTCCAAACCCTACTGAGCTTTTAGGGGGGCGTGTGGCAAATGTGTACAATTTCGAAGCACCTTCCGCGGATACAGCCTCAGGCTCGCCTTACTGGAGGATTTTGAGCTCCATAAAAAGGACAAAATTAGAAGGTCAAATCTTTGACCAGGTTGAATCTGCTTGTTGTATCTGACCTGCACTCTATTGCTATTTATAGGAAAGGGGGTTTCTGTTGCAGTAAGCCCCGCACTTTTGAATGACACTTGATGCACTTTGACTTGATACTCCCTGCCAATCAGTTTCCCAGGGCCTGTGTTCTTTCCCAAACCTGTACCTTTGTGCCCACAATTGGCCCATCTCCGGCCACAGGTAAGCCCCTTGTAAAAGGTACCATGGGAGCCAAGGGCACTGTGACCAGGGAAGGCCTCTAAGGGCTGCAGCACCTATTGTGCCACCGTTAGAGGCCCTGCACCTTCACACCCACCTACTGCCATTGCAGGCTGCGTGTTTTGGTGCAGAGAAAAGTGAAGTCGACATGGCACACATCCCTGTGTAATATAATTTTGAAAGAGCGACAGAGTGCACACCTGTTTTTTGATTTTCCATTTCTTTAATTTGCGTTCTCTCATCCACGGCGTGCTACCCGGAGACGTGGTCAGCCCGAGCCACGTTATTATGAATTCTACAAGAACCTGGAATGGAACACCACCCCAATCCGGATGCACAGCTTCATTTCCATTGCATATAACAAATGCCACAGAATCCACCTTTTTTCTTTCAATTTTATTTAGTTCGTTTTTCAATGTAATCCAATTTTATCATTCTTCATATTTTTCCTCATGTCACAAGAGAGGTGCTTACATCTTCACTATACTCTTAATGATGCAAAAATGCCAATCCAGGCCTTATCCTGCACCACGACAGTGTACATAAGGTTCTTGTAGAATTCATAATAACGTGGCTCGGGCTGACCACGTCTCCGGGTAGCACGCCGTGGATGAGAGAACAACGCAAATTAAAGAAATGGAAAATCAAAAAACAGGTGTGCACTCTGTCGCTCTTTCAAAATGATATTACTTTCGGCCCGAACATTTTGATCTTAAAAGTGAGATCTTTTGGACTACATATGAAGGATGACTGTATTTTGACTTCAGAATCATTTAAATGTTTATTTTAAAACAAGTTGAGTTTGCTGCAGCAGAGGGTGGGTGATTTAGTGTTGACGTTTGGAACATTGCAGGGTGGTATACCATACAATCAACGTTGTTGATGACATCAGCGGGAGGGCAGTGCATTCTTTAATGGATACTTTGAATGATAACGGGAGGAAAGGAGAGTGTGGGAGGCAAAAGCTTGAAGGAAATGTGCTGATTCATATCGAACGGAATGGGATACCAAAAGAAGTGCATTGTGGAAGTTATAGGGAGCCACCGGGATTGGAGGGAGGAAGGAAGTAGGCTGAAGGTTGGGACGAGGTTTGATTGGCAACAGGTGAAGTGTAGGGGTGGAGATTAGTGAGGGTAATAAGGAGAGAAGAAAGAGAGTTGAACAGTTGGCTCAATCTGGTTTGGTGGTGAAGTCGGGAGGACGCTTACACGTATAATTTTAAAAGGTATGGATTAGTATAAATGGTGATGTACTGAGGGGTACTTGTTAGAACTTAAGTAAAAATTGATTGTACACCATCGGGGAGAGGGTAGAGAAATGAAATAGAGGTTATATTTGATGGGTAGAATCAGGGGTGAAGGGTGGTTAAGTGGGAATAGAAAGCATGAGTTTCCACTATAGGGTAATGTTACACTACGATTTTCAGCGGGAAAACGTTGATTCCGGGAAACGTCACCAGAGAGAATTAATGTGCAAACAAGCGGCATTGGGGTAAACATACAGTCTAATTGATGTGTTTTGTATTTGTAGAAAACCCCTGACGAAGGGCCGGATAATTGGCCCGAAATGCATTGGGTAAACTAGATCAACGATCGTGGATATACTTATGTACACTGTCGTGGTGCAGGATAAGACCTGGATTGGCATTTTTGCATCATTAAGAGTATAGTGAAGATGTAAGCACCTCTTTTGTGACATGAGGAAAAATATGAAGAATGATAAAATTGGATTACATTGAAAAACGAACTAAA
The DNA here is from genome assembly GCA_963921515.1 of Calotriton arnoldi. Classification (NCBI taxonomy): domain Eukaryota; kingdom Metazoa; phylum Chordata; class Amphibia; order Caudata; family Salamandridae; genus Calotriton; species Calotriton arnoldi. The sequence continues at coordinate 78,130 of CAWUFW010002370.1, forward strand.
TAAAATTGAAAGAAAAAAGGTGGATTCTGTGGCATTTGTTATATGCAATGGAAATGAAGCTGTGCATCCGGATGGGGTGGTGTTCCACTCCAGGTTCTTGTAGAACACATCCCTGTGTGCCATGCCTGATACCCACTGCCTGGGGCCTAGGTAAGTCACCCCTCTAGCAGGGTGCACTGGCCCCCAGGTGAGGGTACAGTTGCATGAGCACTGTACACCTACAGTGTCAAAGTCCATTCTTAGACATTGTAAGTGCAATAAAGCCATAAAGAGCATATGGTCTGGGAGTTGGTCATTACAAACTCCACAGCTCCATAATGGGTTTACTGAAATCTGGGAAGTTTGGTAGCAAACTTCTCGGCACATTAAACCCACACTGATGCCAGTGTGGGATCTAATGTAAAATGCACTCAGAGGGCATCTTAGAGATGCCCCCTGAAAACAACCAGCCCTGGTGTGGTTCCTGGATGACTGCCTGCCATTTGCCACCACCAGACAGGTTTCTGGACCGCTGGGTAGATCGCCTCCACTCTCTGGGTCCAGAAACAAAGCCCATCCTGGGCATAGGTGTCATGCATCCTCCCCCAGGATGGGCTGGGTCCACGAAGGGGAAGCTTCAAAGGCCTGCCGCCTTTGGATGCTGTCCCTGCCTTTTGCTGCCCCCAGCAACTGGCTCCCACCGGTTCTGACCTCCACTTTGGGTGGGAGAATCAGTGGCAAAAACCAAGTTAGGAGGAGAGGTGTGCCCAGTTTTGCCAACCCCACCCCTCAGGTCGGGGAGGGTAGGTGAAGCACACATATCAGTCCCCTACATCTTGAAGATGAGGGGACCCAGCCAATTGGAGAGAGGCTCATTCCCCCCCTCCCACTGGAGGGTGACATGATAGCGGGTGTACTCACCCAAAGGAAGGGACCAATTGGTACCAACCTGCACAACCCTGTAACGCCCCTAAATGTAATATTTAGGGGGAGACCCTGAACCTTGCTTCCCTAGATTCCTGCAGCCTATGAAGGACGGAAGAAGTTGCACAGCAGATGAGATAGTAGCGAAGAACTGACTTGGCCCAGCCCTACTGGCCCGTCTACAGTTTACAGAGATCCTGCACCAAAAGTCGACTTGTCCTGTAGCCAGCGACCTCCAGAATCTCAGAGGACTGACTGCCTTCAACAAAGATCGGATCTCCTTTGAACAGCAGCTCTGTTCTAACGAATCTCCAAAGAAAGACTCCGAGCCTGCGGAGGATGAAGAAACTCGATGCTTGGAACCACCACTGCACCCGTCGCCTACGGCTAGAGTCCAAGGGCCCACCGGTCACGGCAAGGTCCCCCAGCGTTCCAGTGTCCGAGTCCACCGTGGGTTGACCCCTTCAGGACTCCCCGACGTTGCCTGCAGCCTCTGGACGAAGACCCCCCCAACCCAGAGTTGCCCGGTAAGGTGAAATTCAGCCTCAAAAGGCACCCCTGCATCACAAGACATAGCGACGCATGCCTGACGTCAGATCTGTATAAATTCTTGCGGACCCCTCCAGATACTGAGAAATCCCCTGGGCAATTGCATTGGGAGGGTGAATTGGGAAGGCAACTTTAGCTGAAGGAATGGAGGGACATCTACCATCGGGCCCGTCGCACGGCCCGCAATGTATCTTCTATCGAAACGGCTACTAAACTGGCTACCTACTGGTACTTAACCCCCGTGCGGCTTCATAGAGGCAATCCTTCGCGTAGCCCGTTGTGTTGGAGAGGTTGCGGCATGCCGGGTACTCTTACCCACTTGCTCTGGGACTGCCCGTCTTTAGGGACATACTGGCCACAAATATTGGATGAGATGGACTCACATTTCGACACACAGATCCCGAGATTCCCGGCATATATCCTCCTGGGCCTTCCCAACGCCATCACCTTCCCACTTTATTCTAGGAGAGGCAAACAAATGGCCCTGACCCTGGGGGCGGCAGTTCAGAACGTTCTCACACACTGGGGCTCTACGACAGTGCCCACTCGATTAGGCTGGTTACACAAGCTATGGTCCATTCTCGGGATGAAAAAGATTTCTCTCTCTTTGACCAACCCCGGGGCCTCCTTCCACGAACTTTGGGCTCCCCTTTTAGCGCTTTTGACATCGGAATTTACAGAACTCACCTGTCCCAAATATCTTAGACTATTACGACTAACAGACCCCCCGCCGGCGCCCACGCCTGCTGCACCTGCCACCTAGTTGCTTTTGGGACCCACTTATCGGGCCACAATACTCCCACTGTCCTGTGTTCACTTTTACGTTGAGGAGGGGGGTGGGGTAAAGGGGGGTTTTGTATTCTTGTTTGTTGTTGTTTCTGCCTGAAATATACGACAGTGATATGCCGGGTTGCAACCCGATGATTGTGGAGCACGCTGGCTCATTTGTTTCTTCTGCGGATAAAATCAATAAAAGAAATTTAAATCAAAAAAGGCACCCCTGCATCCGGCCGCCCTGCACCCTGGAGAAGGGGACCTGAGGTGCACCAACGTCCCCGAGCCCTCCAACTTACCTGCCCAGCTGTTGGTCCCTCCTGGAAGACTTCCTGGACCGAGTCTGCAGCCAAAATCAACAACAGGCAACCTCCATAGGATTGCATTGGGCTCTCGACCCCTCCTAAGCACCCTGCACCCAGCCGCCCCTGCGCCGCTGCTGGTGTGGACTTGGTGCCAACCTGGGACCCCCTTTGCCCTGACCTTAACCAAGTGGCCTGCTCACAAGAAATCCCTGACCAAAGGCCCTCTTAGTCCCATTGGCTAACTCTGGGCCCCTGCACTCTGCACCCGGCCGCCCTAGTGCCACTGGTGGTGCAATTAGAGTACCCAACTGGACCTTGGGGAACCTTGGTCCTAACCCTCAAAACTCCTACTCGCAAGTCGCTTACTTACCTGAGAACCAATAACTCTTTTTCCCATAGGAACCAACGTTAATAGTTTTGTTCCTAAAAAATGTCGGTTGATCTACCGTTTTGTATGAAAAGAAAGTAACTGTGTTTTAACTTAAGAAATGTCGTACTTACCGGTAAGTGACAACATCCAGTGTGTGATATCTCGGCATATAACCTCAAGTCTTGAAAGTAGCTGAAAAGTAATCCAAGAGTAATCAAAAGTAATCTCACTGTATTTTAAACTGTTTTAAAGTAATACAAACCTGTAAACCATTCCAATACAATCCACAATTGCATTTCTATTTACAGCTTTGCATTTGAAAGTATTTCTTACTTGCCTGTGCCAAGCCCTGCTTGGTTCTACAAAATAAAATATAGGTATACCTTTTTATACTTACCTAATTGGTCTGGATTTAGTCTGAGTGCGTGCCATCAGCCTTGATTGAGTGAATACAATAAATGCTTAACACACCCTCTGGATTAGCCTAACTGCACGCCCACACCACCAAAAAGAGAGCTGTTAGTACTGGTCTAATTTAGCCTCTGCTATACCTCTGGGGGTTCCCTGGACTCTGTGTACACTATAGCTTACTTTGGTATAGTATATACAGAAAATACAACACAAAAAGATGATGAATGGAATGTTGAACATTGTGAAACATTCACTCCCAGTCACAGATCTGGGTTTAATCCATTGTTATTTTGCTCACCACGTCATTCCAGTTTAGACCCAGTCATATGCAAATCAGTCTTGGCCCTGTTCCTTATGGGAACAGTCCAGCCCGAACTGCCAGGCCAGGTCCTCCCTGGAACGAAAAACAAGCATCCTGGTTTCGGGGCATCACCCCTCATCAGCCAGGCTGGCTTGAAACCTGTGGCGTAGCGAGCGCGGGACCGACGTCTGGGGTGGCGAAGTGAGCTAAAGAGGGATGATGGATTAAACCCAGATCTGTGAGTGTCTGAAAAGTTTCAGTGCTCCGTACATCATCTCCTTGTGTTTGCTTTGTTTGCCCTAAGTTGGCAGGGTATGCCCAGACATGGGTCCCTTGCTCACTTTGCCACTGGATTCAAGCTAGCCTGGCTGATGAAGGGGGAAACCCCAAAACCGGTCCCAGGATGCTTGTTTCCGGTCCAGGGAAGACCTGGCTTGGCAGTTCGGGCTGGACTGTTCGCATAAGGAACAGGGTCAATACTGATTTGCATATGGCTGGTCATAACTGGGGTTGCAAAGTGAGCTAAAGAACGATGATGGATTAAACCCAGATCTGTGACGGGGGTGATGGTCTGAAAAGTTTCAGTGCTCTGGCCATCATCTCCTTGTGTTTGCATAGTATATACAGAGCCAGCTTCCTACACTGTAGACCTGAAATTGCACCTAAATCCGCGTCTACTTCTTCCATAGATTATCATTAAAGTTTAGCGCCTTTTCAACCTATTTTTACTGAAAACTTTCAAACTTATTATCTTCAGTTCCCCTTATTAGGTTTATTAGGTTTGTCATTTTGGTTTAATTTTGTTAAATAAAATGTGCTTTTTTCCTAATTCAGTTTGGGATTTTTATTGCTTGGTGTTTTGGTACTACATAAATACACATTGTCCTAAGTTAAGACTGTCTGCTTGTGCCATAGCTACCAAGGGGTTGAAGCTTAGGTTAATTCAGTGACTTTGGTGTTCACTCGGACAAGATAATGTTGAGGTGGGTCAGTGCCCATCATAAGCAATAATCCACTTTCTTACACAATTGATGGTCAGTTTGAGAACTATTAAACTGGATAACAACATTGCCTGTTATTTGCTTTGCTTAGAAACAGCAAGGCCTCCAACACATATTACTACATATATACAAGTTTTTATAATTACTTAATTTAAGGAAAATGTTACTTACCCAGTAAACATCTGTTCTTGGCATGTAGAGCTGTATATTCACATGCTTTGCATATTCCTGCCATCTAGTGTTGGGTCCAGATGTCTGCACTTTGTTTTTCTTCGAAGAAGTCTTTCCAGTCACGAGGTAAGTGACTCCTCCTTTCGGTGATAGTGTGCATGGGCATCGACTCCATTGTTAGATTGTTTTCCCGCAGAGGGTGAGAATGGAATTAGTAAGAGTAGAATAGAGATGTCCATGCGTGTGTATATAAAGTAAGAGAGAACTGCAACAGGTATAGGTACCCGGGAGGCGGGTGGGCGCATGTGAATCTACAGCTCTACATGCCAAGAACAGATGTTTACTGGGTAAGTAACATTTTCCGTTCGAGGCATGTGAGCTGTAGATCACATGCTTTGCATAGACTATACAGCAGTATTCTCCAAAAGCAGTGGCTAACCTGTAGCTGTTGCAGTTGTCTGAAAGAGTGTTTTAAGTACTGCCTGGCCTACATTAGCTTGTTTTCTCGCTAACACATCTACACAATAGTGCTTGGTGAATGTGTGCGGTGTAGACCATGTTGCAGCTTTAGTGATGTCAGCTATGGGGATGTTTCCTAGGAAAGCCATAGTGGCTTCTAGTTTGCGGGTGGAATGCGCTCTAGGGGTAATTGGTAAAGTCCTCTTTGCTTTTGCATAACATGTTTGAATACATTTAACTATCCACCGAGCAATACCTGATTTAGAGATAGGATGGCCTTTGTGTGGTGGAGCAAAAGCCACAAGGAGCTGTTTAGTTTTACGAAAAGGTTTTGTTGTTTCTATGTAATACAATAATGCTCGTTTAACATCTAATGTGTGTAGAGCTCGTTCTGCCACTCAATCTGGTTGAGGAAAGAACACAGGCAACTCAACAGATTGATTGATATGAAAGGCAGATACCACTTTGGGTAGGAATTTGGGATTAGTTTGAAGGACCACTTTGTTTTGGTGGACTTAACAAAATGGTTCCTCTATGGTTAGTGCCTGAAGCTCACCAACTCTCCTCAGTGATGTAATAGCAATGAGGAAAGCAACTTTCCATGAGAGAAATTGCATTTCAAATTTGTGCAATGGCTCAAAGGGTGGACCCATTAGTCTGGTAAGGACAATGTTAAGATTCCACATTGGAGCAGGTGGAAGTCTTGGTAGAATAACTCTTTTGAGTCCTGCCATAAAAGCCTTGATAACAGGTACTCTGAAAAGGGACAGGTGCTGTCTGTTTTGAAGGTATGCAGCTATTGCAGTGAGATGTAAGCGTATGGATGTGTAAGATAATCCTGACTGCTGCAAGTGTAGTAAGTAAAAGATATTTTGAATGGAAGCATCTAGGGGGTTGATATGGTTATTACAATATATAACAAACCGCTTCGATTTAGCTGCCTAGCAAGCCCTTGTAGTAGGCCTTCTGGCCTCTTTAATGATATTCATACAGTCTGGCGGAAGGTTCAGGTAGCCAAACTCTATGATTTCAGGTGCCAGATCGCTAGGTTGAGATCTTTGGGATCTGGATGTTTTATCTCTCCATGGCTCTGCGTGAGGAGACTGTGTGTGAGATGTAGTTGTTGATTAGGAACTGCAGAGCCTGGACTTCGGGCTTAAAGCCTGAAATTCTGAGCCAGGCGTGTCTCCTTAGCAAAACGCTGGTGTTAACTGCACAAGCAGCAGTGTCAGCTGCGTATAAAGGGCCCCTAATGGAGGTGTTAGAAATGAGTTTCCCTTCCCGAACTAGGTCGTGTGCCTTCGCCTTATGTTCGTCCGGTAAAAATTGGAGCAATAGCTCCAATTTGTCATAATGCACTCTATCATATCTGGCTAAAAGAGCCTGAGTATTGGCAATACGCAGTGATTGGCTGCCTGCACAACTACTCTCTTCCCAGAGGCATCTATCAGTTTAGATTCCTTGGCTGGAGGAGGGGCATCTCCTGACGTTTGTGAGTTTGCCCGTTTACAGGCGTTAGAAACTACTAGGAAGTCCAATGGCAATTGACCCTTGATATAAACTGGATCTGTAGGTGCTGGTTTATATTTTTTGTCCACCCTTGGTGTAAGGATTCTTGCATGCACAGGATCTTTAAAAATGTCATCTACAAGTTTAAGCATACCCTTGAGCATGGGCAGTGAATGAGTGGATCTTTGTGAAGAGCTTAGAGTCTCAAACAAAAAATCCTCCTCAAGAGACTCTTTGTGCAGCTGAATTCCATGATATTCAGCAGTCCTATTAATCAATTTTATATACCCACATTATCATCAGGTGGAGAGGGTTTTGAAGGGTATAAGTCTGGGTCATTGTCTGTATTTGGGTTCGTATTATAATCATCCCATGGATCAGGACTTTTGTCATCTGCTCCGTCCCCGTCATCCTGGTTGTCAGGTGATTGTGGTGAATTTGTGGGTGTTATAATCAAATTTGGGTTAGGTGGGGAAGAAGGTGTTAGAGGAGAAGGGTTAGTACTAACACTTTTCCTTTTAAGAGCAATGTGGTAAGTGTCCTCCGTTTCTGGCTTGCGTGCAACTGGCAATTTTGCATGGATGTGTCCAGTTTTGGGATTAATGACTAATTCTTTTTGTTTCGGGTCCGGGTTGGAAGGCGGGACGTCGAAACGATGCTCCTTTGATGGAGTGGGAGCTGTTTTTTCTTTTGCTGCCAATATTTTTAGAGCCGGTGTTTTCGGCGCCGAAGTGTTCGGATCCGAAGATGATTTCGGTTTCAGCACCAAAGGCATTGTAATGACGACATGCTTCGGTTTCGGTGCCAAGTGTTTCGGCTTGGTGTCAGAATGGGGCCGACTCGATCCCGAGCCAGAAGGCTTAGGCATTTGTTTCGGTGCCAGGCCCGAAGGTGGGACGTTCGAAACCTGTTCTCGGTGCCGACCTAGGCCCGAAGGCAAAGGAGGGACAGGAGCCTTTTTCTGGCGCAGAGTTTGGGGTATGGGAGCATCTGTACTCACGGTACGGTGACCCTGCGGGATGTCTTCGTCCATGTCGGAGTCGCCTTCTGACAGGGAAATGTGTTCTTCCTCTTTCGCGGCTCCTTGAGTGTCGAAGACATCGTGGTCGGAATCTTCTCCGAATAGATCCGGAGCAGAGCCGCTATGTTGTTGCATTTCGTGACGTCGAGCCCGACGGTCACGGAACGTCTTCTTGGAGCGGAAAGATTGGCACACGTTGCAGTGTTGTTCGTCGTGTTCTGGAGATAGACACAAGTTGCACACTTCGTGCGAGTCGGTGCGCGGATACTTGGTACGGCACCGAGGACAGAATTTAAATGGAGTCCATTCCATCGACTGCGAGCAGGCCTGACGCGGCTAGGCCCAATGGCATTCTACAAAGTTTCCGATCGAAAGAGATTTTCTGAATAGATACGATACGCGGAGAATGGGAAACGCGATCGAATAATACCGTCGAGGGTAAGTGGATTGCGCACCGAGGGGAACCCGAGAAATGGCGTCGAACCGGAACGCAGCAATTAACGTCCCAACCCGATGGGGGAAAAAACAATCTAATAATGGAGTCGATGCTCACCGAAAGGAGGAGTCACCTACCTCATGACTGGAAAGACTTCTTCGAAGAAAAACAAAGTGCAAACATCCGGACCCAACACTAGATGGCAGGAGTATGCAAAGCATGTGATCTACAGCTCACACGCCTCAAACATTTAATTTAATTTAAACCTGAGCAAATTCTTCCATTGATCTAAAAACAATAAAAGAAGTTTTCTATAACAGTTTTCAATAGTTGAATCAAATCAAAATAGTCTTTATTCGGTTTCAAGAGATAAAACCATAAAAGCACACATAAAATAAGAGAAAACACTCCTCACAAAAACATACCAGATAGGATAGTAACCTAGACCAGAAATAAGACGGAATCAAAGGACGCCAATGTATCACAGATGGTACCAGGTGAAAAAGAAGCACTCTAGAAGACAACAATTAAACACAACTAGGAAAAACATTTGATGGTCCCAAAAGTGAGCAAAACATTACACAATGTGTAGCGCCATGAACAAGTAATAGAAAACATGGTAATTAATCGCAACTAGACCGGAGCCTGACAGCAGATTAAAAAAGTTGAGCACATAAAAAACAGTGCTACGGTGAGCTTTTGTAAAAAGATAAGAGCGGGTCGCACTTGCCTAAAATTGGCCTTTTTCAAGATCGGGACTAAAAAGGTCTTTCTAGGTTTATCGTAGAAACTATAAAACATCATGAAATGGACCATGTCCTGTGGAGATTTTCCATCACAACCACAGGACGACAGGCTTTGGCCCTTACACTGCCCCCTTGGATGGGTGAGGAGGTGGTGGAAAAGATCGAACCGAAACCTTGTCAGTAGAAATCGATCATATGAATTTACAGACCCCCGCAAGTACGACTCCACCATCAGGGTGGTTCTTAACATGATGAAACGACGTACACTGGGCTTCAAAAAATCCTTCTCTTCCCTGGCCAGTGACTACTGCTTGAAAAAAGCCACCTTCAAAAAAATTCAAGTCCTTCTTGTTGGTCAGCTCAGGGTTAGTAAAAAGGTCTCCTCTCAGCTAGCTTGTAAGACTCTCCTTATATTTGAGCCACGATACTCGGGAGAATTGATTGAGAGCCTGACAATCCTTTAAGATCATTTTATTTAATGATGACCTCTTTCCAGCCCAGATTTTTAACCAATGAGACACAGGGTGGTAGGCTATCAGATCAGTGATGCGAGTCAAACTCAAGTTTCAAGTTTATTTGATTTCGTTCTCGACTGAGAACAACAAATGTTTAAAGAATAAAATTACATTTAAAATAGTGAAATGTCATTTTAGTACAAAATTAAAATAGATTTTAAAATTTTTAACATGTTATAACACACATTCATTTGGTGGTGCCTTACAAAGCGAAATCAGGTTCTGAGCCGAATTAATTTTACATTTTGTTCGAATTGGTTGTATAAACCTCTTTCTAGCTTCTACAACAGTCAAGTTTGGACAGACAAACAGCACGTGTTCCAAATCTTGCACCCCACCATTACACAGATCACAGGAACTACTAGCTTTTTCCTTTAAAGACCACTTGAAAGTGAAAGATTTTAGGGGAAGTATCTCGAGACGGAGTAATATAGTGCTTCGCCTGACTCCATGCTTTAAATTAAAACGAATATACTGCTGCACTTTGTTATATTCAATTGTTTCAGCGTATTGTTTATACAGTAACAATTTGGAACAGTGTTGGATGTCAAGATCAAAGCTTAACCTTGGTGTTAAATGTTTTAAAAAATGCTTCAAGTGAGCGGGAGTCTAAGATTGCAACAAATCAATAGTAACATTTGATATTTTAAAAGCAATAGCTAAATTTCTGCTGAAGACATAATTCGGAGATCCTTGTTCAAATGTCTATTTTTAGTAGGAATCGGAAGGTCCCTTGGTCCGCATGGATAAGATTATATGCCCATCTTATGATATTGGTAATGCCTTTGGCATAAAAACGGACTCATGAAAGTTCAAGACGAAGAACTTGTACCGGCACAGCTTGGGACATCTTAGTCCGTTTCCGTAGGACTTTCCCTTCTTTCAGTTCCAATTGTTTCCATTGGCTTAATGGGATATATTCAAGTGCATACGATAGTACTGGTGGGATCTTTGAGCTATATACTTGAAGAAGAGAAGAAAAGTGCCTTTGGCCAGTGGAGGAGTATAATCGTAGGAGTGTCCCAACATGGACGTCGACTTTACGGCCCAAGTTCTGCAGGTGAGGCAAGTTTTGCAAAGATTGTGTAAAAATTCTCCCTAGGTATGTGTATTCCTTTACAACTTCCAGCGGTTTTCCCCCTAAAGTCCAGTTGTATTTAGCATAGCGTTTCCTTCCTGTAAACGGAACAATTTTTGTTTTAGTGATATTTGGTATTAGATCATTTTCATCAGTTTATTTAGTAAGTGCTTGCAGATTCCTTTGAAGACCAAATGGAGTTAGATCTAAGATGACTACGTCGTCTGCATACATCATAGTGTGTATTTTATACGATGCAATTTTAGTTGGAAAATTGCTAACCTGTTTGAAGCTTTCCGGCAGGTCACTAAGATATAGAGAGAAAAGTATGGGAGCTAGGAGACACCCTTGCCGAATGCCGATAGGTGTAGCTATTGGGCTAGTAAGACCCTTCTCCTTCCCCATTTGAACTTGACACCATGTCTCTGAATATAATGATGTTATTAAATGAAGGAGGTTAGCCGGAATTCCCATTTTTCTAAGTTTTCTCCAGTGTATTGCTCTATCCACCCTGTCAAATGCAGTCGTTAAGTCGACAAAGACTGCATAAACAACCTGGGACTTTAAGATGACATTTATCGATTATTGTTTGCTGCGCTGCAATGTTGTCAGTGACAGAGTGTTTTTGTCTAAACCCTGCTCGATTTAAGGGAATAGAACCTGTTGAAAATGCCCACTCTGAGATGTTCTAAAACACTTGCCGCAAAGATTTTCCCGGTTGCATCCAGGAGAGCTATCTGCCGATAGTTACAGGGGAGCAGCCTGGAGTCCTTCTTATAGATTGGGATAACAATGCTCCCCTTCCAAGATTTTGGAATTTCACAGTTTCAAAGGTATGGAAAAAAAAGGGGAGCTAAAAACTTGCTCCACTCTTTGGGGTTATTTTGGAGAACCTTAATTGGAATCTGGTCCGGACCCATTTCTACCGACGTTCTTGCCTTTTTATGTAGTATTCAATTTGAAGAGGAGATGGAGCTCCGTTATCTGAAACTTTTCCTCCTAGCTTACTTGAGACTAGAGTCGAACTTTCTATCCTCTCGTTTAATTTATATAGGTTGGTTAAATATATTTCCCATTCTGATGGGGGACTGGAATGGCTTGTAGTGATTTTTGTGCCTGTTTATTTGGCAATTATATTCCAATAGGAACGTTTATTATTTTGTTTTGCTGCAATCTGTATGTCCACCCATTTTTTATCCTGTATTTTTTTCCGTTTTGTTTCCTTATCCCTCCTGCGACGATTTTTTAAAATATTAATTTCACATTGTCTTATTTCAGAGAATTGAAGGAATTGTGCCCTTATTAATTTATTTAATTCAATTGCACTTATGTCTAAGTTCCGTCTTTTGCCGATATTGGAATTCTTTGTTTTAGATTATCCTGCAAGGATTGTACCAATTTATTGGTGACTGCTTCAAAATTAATTATCGGATTTGTTGAATGAATGATCTGTAATGATTGTGCCATCTCAATTACGGAAGTAATTTTGTTAAGCGTTCTCGAATTCCATATCAGCCGCCCTTGGACCTGGTTCACCAGTACTGTACTTTGTAAATACATGATGTGCCCTGGAGATGTAGGTTTCAGTCTTAACACTGTTAAGTGTAATATTGCATGGTCACTTCCTAAAAAAAATTAATATTTAAGTGTGAGACTGATCCAAACAGATCTTGGCTACAAATCATATAATCGAGAATTGAAGTATTAAAATTGCCTTTTCTTGTGCAGGATGCCGGAATATCACCTTCTATACTGCCATTTAATATTACTCCGTTCAGCACTGGAAGTGAGGATAATAGAAATTTCCCTCTTTTATCTGCTTTACTTCCTGTGGGAAATTGTCGAATTGGGATTGCCAAGGCTTCCTCTTGTTCGCCATTAACCCATTTTTCTAATAAGTCATTGGATATTTTCCCATTGAAGTCACCTGTTTGGAAAACTGAGGGAAAACCTAGTCTTTTTACCACCTTTTCTATTCCCTCAAATATTTCTATAGCAAGTGCATCCATTTTAGAACCTGGGGGAATATAAACGTTAAAAATAAGGGCATTTAAGGTTTCCATAGGGTCAATCCCGAATTTGACCTTGATACATTGAATGTTCATTGAACGCATTGGGATGATTTCCTGATCCCAATAAAAGTCTTTGTTAAGGAGAATTGCTATCCTTCCTTTCGCGTGACCCCGACCGACCGGTTCTGCTGGAATGTCATACACAAAATAATCGAGGTGGTCAAAAGTGGTTATTGACCAAGATTCCTGTAAGGCCACAATCCCTGGTCGGTCTTCCGTAATTAATGCTAATTTCTCCTGAGTTTTTCCTGCTATATTCCAGGAAGAAATGGTCAATCAGTTGTTAAAAAGGGCGTTTGTTTTCCTGACCCTGTTTGTTACTGTTTAGGTTCTCTGCGATCCATGCCCATTTATTTTCATTGGTTGTAATTTCCTTCTTTTGTGTATTTTTGTTCCAGCTTCTTCTTTCTCCATTCGTAATCGAGACGGATATGTTTTCTTTAAAGTAATTGGGAGGGTTATTTATGCCACTTTGACTTTGAAACAGATACTGATTTTCTGTTTTATTAATTTCCTCGGGTTTATCATATCTTTGGGTTTCATTATTTATTACAAGTGCCACATCGAATCCATATTTATGTAGAATCTCACTTTCTTTTAATATTATTCCTGGTATCACTGGAGACCAAAATTCTACGACAGCCGTCGTGGTTTTAGATCTTTCTGGGAAAACTACTAATTTTATTTCATTTCTTGATAGAGACTGTAGTGGATGTATCTTTTGAAGTAAATTTGTTATTCTCTCGCGATTAAGCGGGACATCGCCCGAGGGGAATAGATCTATAATTTCCAGGAAGCATGATAGAGTCTTCTGCAACTGAATAGTCGTCTTCCCCATAAATAGGTCCCTTAATTGGGTATCCTTTTGTACAGGCGACTCTATTCCTGTCGCTGTAGCTACAAAACTTGGGGCCATAGGATTGAGCTGATTGGAATTTATCCTTTGTTTTTTACTTGAAAAGTTCTGCCCCTTTTCTGTCAGATTTTGTACTTTTTCTTGTCTTACCTCTTTTTCTGAGGACATGAGTACAGAAGGTAAGATAGTTGAAAACCTTGTCTTCCGGGCCTTCTGCTTTACAAACCTTCTCATCGCCCTTTCATTTGCCCTTTTCCGCTTGGTCTTAATTCTCCTCTCTTTTTTTGATATTGCAGAGCCAGGGAGACTAAGGACGAAGTTGCAGAGATTTCTATTACTTTTTGTTTGGACAAAGGAATAATATTCAGGTTTGATAAGGCTTTTGTTTTTTGTTGAGTGAAAATTGGATAATATGCAGTGACCGGCTGATGAGTATTGACCTGGTTAGGTTCCTTGAAAAGTTTTCTAAGGGAATAAATTTGATTGAACTCGTGTTTTCCCTTATTTACTTTGTGTGCTCCGGCCCGTTTGAGTCGCTGTTTCTTTCTTCAGTGGAGAGAGTTCTCCTATTGATAGAAGGGCTCTCGGTTTAAGGAGGTTTTCTGCAATTGATTCTTCTCCTTTTACTACTAGTGGTTGTGTTTAATTGTTGTTTCCTCTTTTTCTTTTCTACTAGATATTTTAACATTCCTGCATCTGATCAGAGTTTTTCAGAATGTTCCAGAGATAGGAAAGGACTGATTCCAAAATTCTTTGGAGTGTAAATAGGGCTTTGAACACCGGAGTATATCCTTTGGGGGATTCCATGGTCTTTAAAAGTAAAAAATCTGGTGAATGAGAGAGAGACCCTTCTAGGTCAGATGTTTTTTGTGGGGTACTATTCTGGATTATCGGTGGCTCCTTTGGTGCCTTTAAGTCCTGGCAAAAGACCAAGTCCTTGATGTTTATATCTGGACAGGTGACATCAATTTCTAAAGTTTGCTGTGACTTCTGGTCACCTAAATCTAAAGAAGTATTAGAGCCACCTTGTTGTACTTCTGTGTTTGCTAGTTCTAAATTTGTGGAGTTACTGATTAATTCTTTCAAAATTCTGGAGTTACTGATTAAATCTTCCACATATCCTTTTTGACTTTGAGTGAGGTTATTAGTATCCTCTACTTTCTTTTCTTCGTCATCTGTCAACACTTTTTGTTTTTCGCTTTGGATTTTCCCCTGTTCCTTTGTACTTCGTTTTGTGAAATATTTAGTTATTTCAGAGTTCACTACAGAGTTTCCTAGTCGGGCCGTCTTTCTGGCACTCCTTCGTAATGCTTGTTCCGTTCCCAATCTTTTCCTAAAAATTGTTCGTGATCGCAGTTTTTTGTACGCCATTTTGCGGCGAGGATTCTCGCAGTGGGTCGTGTCTCGTGACAATGATCTTACGCAAATTGTATAAAATCGTAGCTTAGTATATAGCTTTCTGTATTCTTTCTTTCTTGGTTCCTCGTTAATCTGCGAAGTTTTAAGCAAAGTCGTAAAGTTGTAAAGACCCAGGGCTAGAGCGAACTGAGAGTGAGCACTCGGGAGTGCCGCAAACCACACCCAACGTTGCTGGGCTTCTGCGGCCACCCCCATCTCCCTCACCTCTGTGCTCCAACCCTCACCTCTAACCCCCATCGTACCTTAGATCCAGGTGGAAAAGAATTTCTCCGACGTTTGCCGCCTTCCGCCTTCCCTCAGCCCCTGAAAGACTGCTTGATAGCTGCTTCGTCGCGCGCGGCAAAAAGTTAGTGTTGAAAGAAAGGGTTGTGGCAAGCGGGGCACTCGAGGCGGGATCGCAGGCTGCACCTGAACTAATCAGGCCGACTCCGCGATGCTGCCAAGGGCACACACTCACTGCGGCCACCTACTAATCTCGGCCGCGCTTGCCACGGGACTTCAAGTATTGCTGGATGAAAGTATGCGGACGGGAGCTATGGCGGGGGGAATTCTCCGATAGTGCGACACTCCGACAGTATCCGGGACCAGTGACCAGCGGTGGTATCTGGGCGCGGCTCTCCTGCACGGAGGGTGCAGCCGGGTCTGGTGGCTCAGTGGACTAATGCATCCACTGCAGGGGCCTGTGTTCGACCTCATGGTCACAGGTTCGAATCTCGGCGGGTCCACTCAGCCTTTCATCCATTTGAGGTCGATAAAATGAGTACCATTGAGTTGGGTAACAATAAACATCTGTTATTCAGCGCCAAGATGCCCCGTTGCTGGGGTGAACGTGCGCTTTACAAATACACATGTTATGTTATGGCTCCTCGGTACCGTGCACCGCTCCCACCACTTCATGCTGCTCGCGATCTCTCGGTCTGGCAAACCGCTGCTCTCCGCTCCAAGATAAGTCACTCTTCCTTCTTTCACCAAAGAACGCGCGCCCTCACCTGCCTTTCTCGCGAGTCAAACTAAGCTCCTCATGTACAGTGAAAGAGGGGGTACCCTGAGGAACAGATAAGAGCCGCCTCAAGAACTTATACTCAGCAATTTGAAGATCGTCAGGGATGGTGTACCCCCAGATTTCACTGCCATATAAAGCTTTCGTGATACTCTTGGCCCTATAAAGCTGTAATAAGGACCCCGCCGGTCTTTTTCTGAATCTAAGGGCGAAATTGAAAATAGCTGCGGTCTCCCGGGTAAGGTCATTTTTCTTTCGAGTTATTTGGGGCCCCCCCATTTCATTTTGGTGTCTAACAGAACCCCCAAGTATGAAAAAACACTAGTCCTTGGGACCGGGGTGGACCCTACCTTATAGTTGAATCCATATTTGAGTACATGTCCACATGGACCTTTTAATGCAAATGATTTTGGCATAAATAAAAAAAGAATAAATATTGTAGAACTAAAATACACCCCCCCCCGCGCCTACCTGTATACCAGAAGAGATTCAATTTGGTGTCCCAACACAGCACGACGCCCAGTAACCAGTTTTTCTCTCGGCCTCGCGGCATAATAGGGTAAGATAGTTACACCTTTCTTTCAGTATTCCTATGGAGCAGGTGGAGCATACGTGATCAGCTCCCTGTGTTTGAAACACTAAGCTTACCACAATGCTTTCTCTGGAAGCAATTCAGAAATATTTGTTTGTTAATTTACGCCCCATTAGCAGCTGAAGCCGAAGATTGTTGCAAGGTTATCCTGCAGAGTGCAGCTGCAGCCTCTGCTGATGGTCAGCAAGCAAACTGAACTTTTACCTCCAGCTAAAGCAACAGAAGATGTGGCAATTTTGCACACATTAAACATTCTAGCAGCTCACTCAAAATAACACTTATTTTGAAGCCGGAGTGTCATGCTTAATCCACGTATGCTAAGTGAACACACAACAAGCATTCATTGTGTACTCGCACAGGCTATATGAACATGCATCAATACCTGTGATGCAGATTTAACATTGTCATCACTTATGAAAGAGATCTGCATGTAGCACTGGTAGTTCATTCTGATGTATAAGAAGAGGAAGTCATCCAACCAATAACAACCTAATCATTGTTTATGTGTGCGTAACATAATTACGTTTTAATCCTTTCTGTGCCAAGGACGCAACAGTGACATCCTCCGCCACGGTGGCCGTGTGCGGAGGACACAACCGTTACGTCCTCTACACACGTCCAAGAAATCCCTCTGCTGTTACAGCAGTGGGATTTAAAAAAAAAATTCCAGCCTTGGGAGCAGAGGAAGAGCTTCCCCTGCCATTTGTATTGGGAGACCTGGGGGAATGCCGGGTGGAAGGAAGTTTGTGGCTCCCTGCAGATTCCAGAACTTTACATCACAGAAATGTGAGGAAAATGTGTTTTTGTACAGTCAAAATTTGAGGTTTGCAAGGGATTTTGGGTAATAAAACGTGGTGAGAGCCACGCAAGTCAGCCCACCCTGGATAGCCCTAGGTTGGCTAGGTTTCCCTGGGTGCTAGCTGAGCTAGGGTCCAAAAACTAGGGGGAACAAAAATGGTAGAACAAGTGTTATTATAATTTTTCCAGGCCCAGGGAGCCTTCACCTGCGTGGCAAGGTCCAGGAGCTACGACCGGGCCCAAAGGCCCTGGCAGGCCCCGGGGTGGGCCCTCCCGCCCCAGGCTCCATCCTCCGGCCTGCTGCACTGCCAAGGACCTGGGACGGGCGTCCATCGGGCACGGAAGGCTTCCCCTGCCTGGCCTGGTTCAGGAGCTCTGCATGGGGCCCCAGCTCCCCCCCCCCCCATCCTGTGCTCGGTCTTTCAGCTCACTGCATGGCCAAGCCCCTGAGACGGGCTGCCAAGGGCCCAGGGAGGTCTCCCCTGTGTGGCTGGGCCCAGGAGCTCCGACCAGACCCACGCCAGGCGCTAGGGCGGGCACACCTGCCCTGGGCTATGTCCCAAGTCCTGCCTCATGGCCTAGGTCCCCGGTCGAGTCTCCACTGGACCTGTGGAGGCCTCCTCCTGCGTGTTAAGGTGCCTTTGGGGCCCCCATGGCATTCCCGTGCCTCAGGCCCAGGTGGGGCTATGTTAAAGTTAATGTTAAAGTATTTATAGAGCGCATGGCTGCCACCAGCAACGGGGCGTCCCAGCGCTATGAGCCCCCGGGCCACAGAGCCCCCGTCCCCTCCAAGGACAAGCGGAAGCCCTGTTCGTTAAGGCACAGCACGACCAGATGGCCATCCTTCAAGCAAGACCAGATGGCCATCCTTCAATCAATCAATCAGGGGCTTTTAAAGCACGCTACTCACCCGTGAGGGTCTCAAGGCGCGGGGGGGGGGGGAGAGGGGGAGGGATTTGCAGCTCCGGGTCAGCTGAAAAGACAGGTCTTGAGGCTCTTCCTGAAGGTGTGCAGGGTAGGGGAGCATCTGATGTTGACTGGGAGCTCGTTCCAGGCTTTGGCTCCGACGTGGGAGAAGGCACTTCCACCTGCTCTGGTTCTGCGGATGCGCACTGTTTCTGCTAGGGCGAGGTCAGCGGAGCAGAGGTTTCTTCTGGGTGCGTGGAAAGAGATTCTTTCATTGAGGTATTTGGGTCAGATGTTGATGAGGGATTTGTAGGCGTGGGTGAGTAGCTTGAAAGTTACTCTCTTCTCGACGGGGAGCCAGTGGAGGTCTCGCAGGTGTTGGGTCATGTGCTCATGTCGTGGGATGCCAAGGACGAGTCTGGCTGCGGTGTTCTGTATGGTCTATAGTTTGTGTAGCGGGATTTGTTGATTCCAGCGTAGAGGGCGTTTCTGTAGTCCAGTCTGCTAGTTATGAGTGCATGGGTGACGGTCTTTCTGGCTTCAGGGGGGATCCACTTGAAGGTCTTGCGGAGAATGTGGAGGGAGTTGAAACAGGTGGAGGCGACAACGTTGATCTGGCGAGTCATGGGGAGCGGAGGAGTCCGGAATGATGCTGAGGTTCTGGGCGTGGTCCGTCGGGGTGGGTGGGTTTCCGAGGGCTACCAGGAGTTGTCCCAAGCGGTGGGGGGGGTCCAAGGACGAGCACCTCTGTCTTCTCAGAATTGAGCTTTAGGCAGCTGTTGCTCATCCAGGCTGCGACGTCTTTCATTCCTTCCTGGAAGCAGAGTCTGGTGTCTTCGGGGTTCTTTGTGAGGGAGAGGATGAGCTGGGTGTCGTCGGCGTAGGATACTATGCTGAGCCCATGCTGTCTGACGATTGCGGCGTGGGGGGGCATGTAGATTTTGAAGAGCGTGGGGCTGAGTGATAATCCTTGGGGTACTCCGCAGTTGATCTGTGGGTTCGGAGAGGAAGGGTGGGAGTCTGATCCTTTGGGTTCTGCCGGCGAGAAAGGAGCAGATCCAGTTGAGGGCGGTTCCCCATATGCCAGTGTCGTGGAGTGTGACTGCAAGCATGCAGTGGGAGACTGTGTCGAAGGCTGCGGAGAGGTCTAGCAGGATGAGGGCCGTGGTGTGGCCCTGGTCAAGTAGCGCGCAGATGTCGTTGGTGGCAGCAAGGAGGGCAGTCTCGGTGCTGGGGTTG
The DNA here is from genome assembly GCA_963921515.1 of Calotriton arnoldi. Lineage (NCBI taxonomy): Eukaryota > Metazoa > Chordata > Amphibia > Caudata > Salamandridae > Calotriton > Calotriton arnoldi. The sequence goes on from CAWUFW010002370.1 coordinate 97,561, forward strand.
CTGCGGAATCCGGACTGGGAGGAGTCGAGGATGGCGTGCTCTTCGATGAAGGTGGTCAGCTGGGCGATGATGAATTTTTCGGTGACTTTGGCTGCGAAGGGAAGGAGAGAGATGGGCTGGTAGTTTTTCAGGTCCGTCGGGTCAGCCGAGGGTTTCTTGAGGAGGGGCTTGACCTCAGCCCACTTCCAGCCGTCGGGGAAGATGCCAGATTCGAAGGTGGCGTTGATGGTGCGGCGTAGTTTGGGCGCAATTGCGGTGGCGGCTCTATGGAAGATGTGAGGTGGGCAAGGGTCCGTGGGGGCTCCTGAGTGGGTGCTCTTCATGGTCATGGTGGTGTCTTCGTGGTGACCGGTGTCCAGGTGGTGATGGTGGGCTGGTTGTCATTACTGGAGGGGAGAGTGGTATCTGGGGTCAGTTCGCTGAAGTTGTCATAGAGGGCCTAGATTTTCTGGTGGAAGTAGGAGCCGAGCTTGTTGCAGAGGTCCTGGGAAGGTGTGATGTCCGTGGCTTCGCTGAGGGGTTTGGTGAACTGCTGGATGATGTTAAAGAGTTCCTTTGAGTTGCTGGCGTTGGTGCGGATTTTGTCCTGGATGAAGGTCCTCTTGGTGGCTCTTATGAGTTGGTGGTATACTGTCATGGCTTGCTTGTAGGTGGTAGGTGGTCTGGTCTTTGGTGGTTTTGCTGTTTCTCCATTATTTCTTGAGACGTCTGCAGGAGCGTCTGGCTTCTTGGAGGTCGGTTGTGAACCAGGCGGCCTTCAGGGGGCGTTGTCTGTCGGGGTGGTGGAGGGAAGCGAGCTTGTCTGCACAGCTGTTGATCCAGCAGTGTAGTTCCGTGGCTGCAGAGTTGGCGTTGGTCATGGTGTTGAGGTGCCTCTCTGTGACCTTGCTCCAGTTCCTTCGTAGCGGGCTGGTGTGCGGTGGTGGTCTGTCCAGAGGGGCTGCGAGGTGTGTCTGAAGTGGATATTTGTCCGTCCTGCGAAGATGGGGTCGAGGATGTGTCCGGCCTTGCGGTTGGGGGTGGTGACGAGCTGCTTCAGTCCGAGGTTGGCGAGGTTGTCCAAGAGGGCGGTGGAGTCGGGGTTGCTGCGGTTGTCGAGGTGGAAGTTCAGGTCTCCGATGAGTATTTAGTCCGTGGAGGTGATGGCGTGGGGTGCGATGAGGTCGGCAATGGTAGTGGTGAAAGGAGCGCGAGGCCCAGGGGGTCTGTAAGCGAGGGTGCCGCGTAGAGTGGCTCCGAGGCTGGATCTGGAAGTGGAGGTGTTCGGTGTTGGAGAGGGAGTCGCTCGTGCTGGAGGTGGAGAGTCGGAGGGAGCTCTTGTGTGCGATGGCGAGTCCTCCTACTGGACGGTGGGGGCGGTCCTTCCCTTGGATATTGTAGCTGTCTGGAATGGCGGTGGCGATGTCGTGAGTGGAGGCGGCGTTTGTCCAGGTTTCAGTGAAGAAGGCGACGTCTGGCGAGAGGGTGTCGAGGAGGTCCCAGATCTCTACGGCATGTCTGTGCAGGGAGTGCATGTTGAGGAGGATGCATTTCAGAGTTTCTTTGGTGTGGGTGTCCGGCGTGGGTGCAGAGGTCGTGGGGGTGCGGTCGATGGTGAAGGAATGTTGTCAGTGTCGGCAGGAGAACTGCCATCAAGCACGGCCATCTGATCGCGCGTAGTGCTTTCCAATGGTGCTACCAGGCGGCCGAGCTCCCCTGGAAGTCCCGAAGGGGGGCTCATTTGCTTCCCTGAGCCCAGTCAGCAAAGTGATCATGTGTTGAGCAGGAGGCAGTGGAGTTGTTCTGCCTGAAAATCTTCTTACCAAAGCTGTCAAGCCTTTTGGATTCCCTACTCGGGGCGTGGAAGGGAACGCGCCACGGGAAGTAGAGGCTTGGACCACCAAGTCCTAAGGGGTTGGGTGGTTGGAGAGGAAAGTTGGTTCCCCCGGTGCTGGGCGATGGCGGCGGGCAATAGTTCTGTTCACAGGAGCCCCTGTTCTGGGCTTTGTCCAGGTGCCCAGTAGAACACCTGTCAAGGCTTCGTTGAATAGCAGCAAGGGTTCCAAGTTGGAGACACCAGGCTGCAGGTCCTCCGTCAAGACATTGGTTTTGACCGCCACCGCAGGAAGCTGCAGGTTCAAGACCTCTGCAGCCCTAAGCACCACCACTGCGAATATAGCCCCCTACTCCGTAGCTAGGTAAGGGGGCGACAGCATGCCAGGTTCTGGGGAGGTGCCCAAGCCCCTGGCATCACCCAGGTCCTCGTACCAGTCCTGTTCATTGAAAAGCGGGATTTCTAAAGGATCCTGCTGCCCTTCCCAATCCTAGCCCTTCAGAATAAGGCACAGGATACGACATGGAGCCCAACCGCTCTGTCCTCTCGGTTCTCAGCGTCAGTGGACGCCCAGCCGGCTCGGTGTTGTCCGGAATAAGGATGGGGGAGGCGACGTAGAGGGTCTCGACGTCGGACGCGGCGGCGGGGAAGGTCGTTTAGGAGGTACGACCGGCATCAGTCCGGATCCAGGAAAGGATCCAAGAGGAGTCCTGAGCGCTGGAGTCGGGGGCGTGGAACCCAAGGAATCTCCTTCTGATGAACCTGCGGGGCCCAAAGGTGCGTCAGCAGGGCCAGGCTGGCCAAATATGGCGCACATGGCATCTTAAAAGGTTTTCAACTGGACGGGGGTCGCTCCCCGCCCTGGAAAGGGAGGGAAACACAGAGCCAACCCAGACACCCACTCCGCGGAGCGGGGCCTCGAGCGCCGAGACTCCTCCATCTTGTGAGGTGAGGGACGGGGTGAAGTCGAAGCATGCTTCGACTTCTGATGTTTTTTATGGTGCTTCTTACCTAACCTCGACGATTGAGTGAGAGGAGGAAGACTTGGAACCCCCAGAGCAGTGCTCGGACCTTCCTCTCGACCAAGATCGGGAGCAGGAACGGGATCGCCGGGGAGGTCTTCAAGGTGCCGGACGCCGAGCCGCAAGCATCTTTAGGGACAACTCCCTCAAAGCTTTCGGCACCATGGCCTGAAAGTCGGAGCCAGACTTCAGGTTGTGGCCGTGCTCCAGGCACCAAAGACACACAAGGTGGGGATCTGTGACCGACATGGTGCGGTGACAGGCGCTACACTGTTTGAACCCCGAGGTCGTCTTACTAGACATCCTACACACCGATAGGTCAACAAAAAGTCGAAAAAAGTCTGTCAAAAATTGACAGAGGATAGCTCTTGTCGACTGCTGCAGAAAGAAAAGAACTGGCATCAGTGTGCTGGGGTGGCGCCTATATAGAGGATGCAGACGTCACAACGAGCCCGCATCTACGAAGTCACTCAGACTCGACCTACGCCACCTATCGGCGCAAAGGGAACTGCTATCAAAATCTTTCGGATCCAGCCTTACACCTGGAAGTTCTAATGTATGGAATCTGAGGTTAGATGTCTATCAGATAAGCCTATGTTAAGAGTGCATGGTTGTGAGAAACAAAGTCAGGATTTAAAACGTAACAGTGGTTTCGGTTGTCTGTACTAATATAAGACTGTACTACTACCCAAAGGAATCCCTTTTTAGCAACCTTAAAATAATGTCAGATTGAGAAAAGCGAGGTACTAAACACATGCCCTTCAGTTTGCATGCAGCTCCATGATGCCGGTTCATAGCTCGCTGCACTATATTAGAAGAATTGTAATTTATGAACTGCAAATAACAAAAGGATCTGTGTCAAAAGCACAAATTTCATTGCGTGCTATGCAGCAGGGACTTTATGCTTCTTTATGAATCAAAACTGTGACTAGATAAAACACAGTCTCTCCAGCAAGTGGGTTAACCACCAGAGCTATCTTACTCTCAACTATTAACCCCTGAAAATGGCCGAGCACACAAAACCTCTGCAGCATGAGCCTTAACTTGTAAGATATTTTAAAATGCAGTCTCTTAGCAACCAATTAAGTAAGCAGGACAGAGTTACTGTCAAATTTGTCCTGGCAATTTCATGTGCTAGAGATTAAAAAAAACAATCAATGTGTAAGTTGAATGTCAGACTTCACCCCCTTTCCACAGCCACACTTTGATCCCCAATCTATTAGTTCCCGGAGTAGTTATTTCCCAACTTCCTGCACTTGTCACAGCAATATCTTTGTGAAGTAGGCTCTCTTGTTTTCAAGCAAACAGCTAGAATATTTAAGCTATCAATATTTAAAGTCAAGTATCCCAAGTTTTGAAAAGGCAGGTAAAAGAAAGTTTTTTTTTTTTTTTTTAATTAATCCTAAGCAATAGTGTGTATATAATTTTGTTTTCTTTTTTAACGGTCAGTAAAATTGTATGTACTTAATACTGACCTCTGACTCAATTAGGCACAGTATTGCCTTCCATTCCACCAGTAAAGGGACAATCTGTCTGGCTTCGGAGAACAATGGCGAGCAGTGACGCTGAAGTAAAAACCACAGACCTCCGAAGAAACTTGGCAGGTCACTAAATTGCCCAATTACAGCCGAGTGCCAGAGGAACTTTGCAACACACCGATTACGTATATTCTTTTAATAACTTAAAAGCACTACTTTTTTACTACTTGCTTTTGAAACTCGGTGGTTTTTCTTTTCCTTCTTACTGTATGCCTGGTCGGGCACATTTAATCGTTAATAAAAGCTTCTACACACGAGGCCTGCTTCTGGGGGTTCACAGCGGCCTCGTGGATCTGAGAATCTTTCATCTGTTTTCAATTCAAAAGTGGTTTAATTGACAGACACATCCAAGTGACTACAGTGAGAAATACTTCAAATATGTGCCTGATCAGCCTTTTTTTAATGAAACAACGTGGTTGATTATCTGTTGGGCTGGCCTGTAAGCAAAGCATAGATAAATAAAAAATGAAAAAGGCTGTCGTTGCTTCAAAACCAAAAGCCAAAGGCAATCATGTAAGCCCTACCAGCTTATTATTAGAGGCCGGTGGGTATTAGGGTTTGTGTAAAGAATGTGACTCAGTTACAGGACAAGGGATTGAAAATAAGCACTAAACATGATTTAATGAATTGTTCGAGCTCGTGACTGTTCCAACCATCAATGCCAAAAGCCCTTCGACATGCAGGCCCACTTCTTTTCCAATATGTGTTATTCTGGGCCACACACCAAGTATCCATAAAAAGTACTGAAGATAATGTTAAGTAGAAGACATACTGTTCAGTATGAAAGAAAGTAGTACACATTCTAGGGAGAGAAAACCATTGCTAGTGTCAAAAATCATCTCCCATTATGATCCGATCCCACATTTGCCTGGTTTTACATGCAAAACAAATGACAACCGGTATATCATCTCAAGAGCATTGATAGCATCAGACGCGTTACTAGAGTCAAAGTAACTGAATAATATGTTGGTCCATAAGACAAACAACTGGTTTGACTTTTAGGATGTACTCCTGTACAGGTTTGAAAAAAGTGACAGGTTGGAAAAAAATGCCTTGTAAAGGCACAATCATGGTCGCCTGTACCAGCATTCAATAAACACCAGGGGCAAATTGGATTTCAAGGCACTTAGGCGCATTTTTTGTGAGTAAGCACAGTGGTCGCACAAAGTAGCGGTAAGCAGCAGCGAGGTAAAGCCGAGCAAAATATGCATGTTTTTGTGTTAATCTAGGAAGTCTGCTAATTATATAAATTTGAAAGCTTTGTGTAGCCCGTGACATGCAGTTTCACTGATTAGTTTTGAAAAAGTATGAATATGATAAGGAACTGTGAATATGTGTGCGCTGATGGGATATCTAATTAACTAGAAGTTATGTAGTTAACTTTCAATCCAGAAAGTTGTGGCGCTTGTAATGCGCTGTAAAAAAACAGAAGGAGCAAGTACGGCCGCAAAAGTGAAAGCAAATCGCGCGGAAAATTAATTAAATAAACAAGCGCGGTCCCCAAAGTGAAAGCGGACCGCGCTACAGACAATAACAAACAAGGAAGAGTGGGGGGGTGCAAACATGGAGTGCAGGCTGCAAATGAAAACAAGCAGCTCAAGAGGAGTGGTGGGGGCGGGCACAGGAATGCAGCTGCCATCCTGCTCGCCGCTGCTCGCTCCCGAGAGCAAAACGCCGTGGGAGTCAACGTTACAAAAAGAGGTGGGACATGCACCCGCCTTTACCCATTTGCGTGCTTTCATTCTTGAAAGTCACACGCAAAAGCCAATCCTATGCGTGGGGGGAGTCAGACCCACACAGTCGTTTTGAGTAGTTACAAGAAGCCTCGCAGAGCAGCTCATGCACGCTGCGCTAGGCTCGACCTAAAAATGGTACTGTGATTTAGAACTGCTTTCCTGCCGACATCAGAACTTGGTTCTGTTGTCAGGAGTCACCAAAAGTGAAGGGCTTTTGGGGGAGTGCCTACTGCTCTCTCTGTCCAGGCTATATTAAACTAGTGAAGGTAGCAATGATTCCCACTCTGAGGTACAAGCTTTTTTTTTAACCTATACCACTGTGGGGGCATGAGCCTATCGATGGACTTCTCCCCCACCCCCCCCCATAAAAGTATTGCCTCCCACAACTTGGGGGATATGGGGAGCTGAGGGATTGGGTTTGAGGGCTGGTGTCTGTTTTTTAACATAAGTTTATCTGGATGTGTGACTGCTGGAATCCACTTAGCTCCATGAGTGTGTGCTGCACAAGATGTTGGTCTCATCTGTGTCTTTCTGCAGACACACAGCTTCCACATACACAATTCCCATGAAAAGGGGCCTTTATTGGCAACACGATAGTAGTGTTTTTATAGTGTTGATCTACATTTACCATGTCAAGTTGGGACCATTATTGACAACCAGACAAGGATAAGTTACTTACCTGTAATCCTAGTTCTCTTCCAGGGGTATACTCATCAAAGTCATAAGCACTGAATGGTCCCGCCCACGCGCGAGGACCCCGGAGCAATAACAAATAATATGCATATACCTATGTATGAATATGATAAGGAACTGTGAATATGTGTGCGCTGCTGGGATATCTAATTAACTAGAAGTAGTGTTTTTATAGTGTTGATCTACATTTACCATGTCAAGTTGGGACCATTATTGACAACCAGACAAGGATAAGTTACTTACCTGTAATCCTAGTTCTCTTCCAGGGGCATACTCATCAAAGTCATAAGCACTGAATGGTCCCGCCCACGCGCGAGGACCCCGGAGCAATAACAAATAATATGCATATACCTACATATAAATATATATAAATACCCATATATATAGGTAATATGCATATATATACATATGCAGCCTGAAAACATATTACTAGGCTCAAAACTGCCACAATTGCATTGTAAAATTTTTACATTTGTAATAATAAAGAAACATACACCATGATATTTTCATTATACAGATAAAGAAAACTGCTTTCAGTTTGCTTTGAAAAACACAGCCTTTATTTTCAAAGGTAAAAAGGCAAGATCATAGAGGCAGATTAGCCTAGAGAGGCTGCATATAGAACAATTGGGAAAAACTGGCGCCGTGCCTTTAAGACCTCAAGGAACCCCGAGGCTCCCATTATGCACCACAGGTGACAGTTAGGTCAGTTCTTTTGGACGGCGTATAACAGTGTAATCATAGCATGGGTAACAGATACATATATAAGGCCAAGGCATTCGTCCGGGGAGGAAGGAGGGTTGCTTATGACTTTGATGAGTATACCCCTGGAAGAGAACTAGGATTACAGGTAAGTAACTTATCCTTCTCTTCCAGGGGATACTTATCAATAGTCATAAGCACTGAATAGAGTAGCAAGCCCATCCCCATACCCTGCGGACGAATACCATCATATCATAACCTGTTAACAAAACATATTACCCAAACAAGTTTCTCAAGGATGCTTGTCCAAACCTAGCATCAGCTTGAGTGTCAGAATCAAGGCAATAATGGCGTGCGAAAGTGTGCACCGAACGCCATTTGGCCGCTTTACATATTTCCTGAATAGGTACATTACTAAGCATCGCTATCGTAGCAGCTTTTCCCCTTGTAGAATGAGCTCTCGGCTTGCCCGGGAGCTGTTTGTGTGCCAGCTGATAGGATAACATAATACAAGACACTATCCATCTAGCAATGGACCTTTTAGAGGCAGGAAAACCAGTGTTCAATGGACCATAATTAACAAACAACCTGTCCGCCTTTCGTACACTCTTTGTTTTATCTAGATAACATTTTAACACTCTTAAGATCTAGAGAGTGCAAAGCTCTCTCAGCAGGGGTGACCGGATTCGCAAAGAAAGTAGGAAGAGTGATTGACTGGTTGATGTGAAACTCCGAGACCACCTTAGGAAGGAACCTCGGGTGAGTTCTAAGCACCACTCTGTTCGCATGAAAAACGAGATAAGGCTCCGAAGAGCACAAGGCTTGTATCTCGCTCACCCTGCGAGCATATGTTATTGCCACGAGAAATGCAGTCTTCCATGAAAGATGTTGCAGGGAGGCTTTGTGGATAGGCTCGAATGGGGGACCCATTAACTTAGAGAGGACCACATTAAGCTCCCAGGAAGGAGATGGAGACCTAACTGGTGGGTAGACCTTTTAGACCCTCCAGGAAGTCCTTAACAACTGGCATCTGAAAGAAAGAAGCCTGAGTGGGGGACTTTCTATATGCTGTTATCGCTGCCAGGTGAACCTTTATGGAGGAATATTGCAAACCTGCTTTGGCCAAATACAGTAAGTATGGTAACAGTACCTGTTCCTGACCTCGAATAGGGTCATGACCCTCCGCAGTACACCACATGTAAAAACGCTTCCACTTAAAAGCGCAAGACTTTCTCGTAGAAGGTCTCCGGGCCTCCTTCAAGATCTGCATGCAGTCTTGAGAGAGACCTAAATGTCCATATTGGATGAACTCAGGAGCCATGCTGCTTACATCAGGGATGGCAGGTTGGGATGGAACACCTTGCCGCCCGCCCTGGTCAGCAGATCTGGATGACATGGTAACCTCCTGTGTGGTACTTTGGACAGATGAAGAAGGTCCGGGTACCACCATTGGCGAGGCCAGTCTGGCGCAACCAGGATCATCTTTGTCTTGGATTTGTACAGTTTCCTGATCACCAGGGGAATGAGGGGGACTGGTGGAAAGGCGTAGAGTAATGTCTCTGACCAGTCTATCAACAGAGCATTCCCCATGGAGCCTGGTTGTGGGTATCTGGAGGCGAAGAAGAGGCATCTTGCGTTTTCTGCGTCCGCGAAGAGATCTATGTCTGGTGTTCCCCAGCTGCGAAAGAGGTCTTGCGCTACTTCTTGTTTTAGCACCCAGTCGTGCGCTTCTGCGAAATGCCCGCTTAGGACGTCCGCTTGGATGTTGAGGACGCCTGGTAGGTGAACTGCGGAGATCTTCATGTCTCGTGCTAGAAGCCACTTCCAAATCGCTTGCGCTTCCAGAGACAGGGGTCTGGACCTGGTGCCCCCCTGCTTGTTCAGGTAATACATCGTTGTTGTATTGTCCGTCTGAACAAGCAGAGCAGTCGATTTGATGGAAGGAAAAAACGCCTTGTGAGCCAGATGAACTGCCCTGAGCTCCAGCATGTTTATGTGGTATAGCTGTTCTCTTTCTGACCACAGTCCTTGTATCTGCAGGGACCCCATGGGAGCGCCCCATCCCCGAAGGGACGCGTCCGTCACCAGAGTCTGTTTGGGAAGCTCCTCGTGAAAGGGAGTTCCTATCAGGAGACGAGACCGCCGCATCCACCAACTGATGGAGAGCCGGACAGATAGAGGTATGGTTACAGTGTCTTCCCAGCGATTGGAGATCTGAGACCATTGATCCTCCAGAGTTTGCTGCAGAGGTCTCATGTGCAGTCTGGCGTTTGGGACTAGAAAAATGCGAAAGGCCATCGACCCCAGTAGAGATGAAACCTGTCGGGCCGTGGGATGAGGTCCCTTCAAGAGGGTCTGACACTTGAGGAGAATGGATGATAGTCTCTCCTCCGAAGGATACGCTCTTGCGGTTACCGTGTCCAGAGTCGCGCCCAGGTAATGTATCCTCTGTGTTGGATTGAGGATGGATTTTTTTAAATTGACGTGCAGACCCAGCCGATGCAGTTGCTGAATGCAGTAGGTGAGGTGTTGTTGCAGAAGAGTTGGAGACGCACCTTTGAGAAGCCAGTCGTCTAGGTAAGGGTAGACGAAGATTTGTTTCCTCCTTAAGAATGCAGCTACTACTGCCATGCACTTTGAGAAAGTGCGAGGAGCCGACTTCAGTCCGAAAGGCAGGACCGTGAACTGGAAGTGGTCGGACTGAATGTGAAATCTTAGAAACTTCCGATGCTTCCAAGCGATTGGGATGTGGAAATATGCATCTTGAAGATCTATAGAACACAACCAGTCCCCTTGATGTAAGTGCGGGATTATTTGATGCAATGCCAGCATTCTGAACCGCTCTCTCAGAATGAATTTGTTGAGAAGCCTGAGATCTAGTATAGGCCTGAACTCCTTGTTTGGACCTTTCTTTGGGACCAAAAAATATCGGGAGTAGATCCCCTGTCGACGTTGGTGGTATGGAACCTCCTTGATGGCCTCCTTTAGGAGTAGAGCGGATACCTCTTCTCTCAGAAGATTTATGCGATGAATGACAGTTTTTCGAGGAGGAATAGAGGGGACTTGAACCTGATGGAGTACCCATTCTTCACAATATTGAGCACCCACTTGTCTAGTGTGATTTTGGTCCACTCTTCCAGATAGAAAGGGACACTTCCCCCCCCACCGGAGTGGTTAACGGAGTTAGGGGAAGCAAGCCCTCATTGCTTCTGTTGTTGCTTGGCAGCAGGTGTAGACTGTCTGGAGTTCCCTCCTCGTCCTCTGCCAGGACGCCGCTGGTTGGACTGGGATCTTCCCTGATGTTGCTGGGAGGACCACTGAGGGGTTTGAACCCTCTGTTGGTATTGGCGTTGATCGTAGGGGCGGCAGCGTCGCCTGAAATCCTTCCTCTTCTCGAGCCCAACCGCCTTCACCGTGTCCAGTTCGGTCTTCATCCTGGATATTTCGTCATCGGCATGAGAGCCGAAGAGCGATGTCCCATTGAAAGGAAGATTGAGGATTCGATGTTGAGCCTCTGGCTTCAAACCCGTCAATCTCAGCCAGGCAGAGCGACGGGCACAAATCCCATGTGCGTATCCATGGGCAGCTAAGTCAGAGGCATCAGCTGCTGCACTGATTACCTGATTGGCCACCAGACACCCTTCATGGAGGACCTCCAGGAAGTCATGTCTGTCCTCCTTTGGCAGCTTCTCCGTGAAGCGTGAGAGAGAGAGAGAGTCCCACAGAGAGCGGTCGTACCGACCCAGCAAGGCCGAGGCGCTGGCTACCTTCATATAGGATGCTGAGGTGTTGCACATCCTCTTGCCGATGGAATCCATGGCCTTACTGTCTTTATCCGGGGGTACTGCAGATGAAGCTGCCCCCGCCTGGTTCTTCCGTGCCGCTGACACAATAACCGAGTCCGGAGGAGGGTCAGCTCTCAGAAAAAGCGGGTCCTGCTCAGGGGCCTTGTATTTCTTAGTGATCCGCGACGGGGCCTCCCCCACCTACGCTGGAGTCAGGAATTTCTGTAGAGCAGGCTCTAGCAGGCCAGGCACCAGGGGAAGCAAAGGTCTAGTTGAAGACCTGTTATGAAGTGTTTCGAAGATGACTGACTTTGCAGGAGTAGAAACAGGCATCTCAATATGAAGCTTCGCAGCCCCTCTACACAAGACCTCATTGAAGGTTACAATATCATCAATGGGCGATATTCTACTTGGAGGAGAGGAAGAAAGAGTAGGAGAGTAGTCTGCCTTTGATGGTCTGGAGTCTGAGGACCACGAAGGAGATCTGTGGCTTCATCTCCTAGGAGAGCGGTGGCGAGATCTGGATGCCAGACTCCTAGGAGAACGTGATGTGCGCCTTCTCAAAGACGGAGACCTTTGTGGAATGGCACGTCTCTCATGTCTCTCAGAGGAGTGCACTGATTGAATTATAGGAGATCTGCTAGGAGTATGCACCAGTGTTATCTTTCGAATCTTCCACTCCCTTATGTCCCCCAGCCATCTCGGGGAGATGTTAGTTGCAGGAGCTGGCGCCGGAACTGGTGAGGTTTCAGGAGAGACTTGCACGATCTGAAGTCCCGGGGAGGAAGAGACACTCCTGGATGTCACGACCTGGACTTCCTTCTGCGTCGAGCGGTCTCTCGACGTCGCCCTAGGTCTCTTGGCAGGAGGAGACCTGTGACTGGAATGCGACCTCCTCGACGTCGATCTCCTCGACGTCGATCTTCTCACTGTCGATCTGGACCGCGATCTTCCGGTCCTAGATACAGAGGGTGATGTGCGAGGTCTCGACGTCGAGGTCTCGACGTCGATCTCCTCGATGGCAACCTCCTCGCCGTCGACCTCCTCGGTGACGGATGCGTCGACGTCGAATGCCTGTGCTGACGCGTCGGTGAGCGACTGTGCCTTACCGGCGTCGAGGCCCTTGATGTTCGGCTCGACGTCAATGCGTGTGGTCGGCTCGACGTCGGTGGTGTTCTTGACGTCGCCACGGACACTCGACGGCGTGCTACGATGATGTGTCGACGTCGAGCCAAGGCCGCCTGCCGTCGTAGGTGAGCCAGACCTGGACCGCCTACGCGTTGGTGTCGACTTCTGCTTATGATGGGACTTCTCACCTGAAGTCGTTCGCTTCGACGGCAAAGGACGTCTCGACGTCGACCTAGACGCTGACTCGGAGCACAAAGGTATTTTGGAAGTCGATCTGTCCCTCGACGGCGTGCGAGACTGGTGTTTTCTTATCTCACACCTTTCTCTTTGCGCTCCAGCCTTGATTGAGAGGAGGGCTTCTTTAAGGGATGTTCTTCTCTGCTACTTGCTGCACCCTTTCCTCTCTCCTGCATAGAGTGCAGTTTAATCTTCTCCCTTTCCCTAAGGGTTCTTTTTGAAAACTTGCTGCAGTAGTAACACTGGTCTGGCTTGTGAGATGAAGGTAGACCAGCAATACAGACCGAGTATGGGTCCGATTTAGCCATTTTTTTTTCCACTGGCCGGGCACTTCTTAAATAAAGCCGGCATTATGACAGGAAAAAATAGACAAAAATCAGAAAAACAGTAGGATTTAGTAAACCAAGTACTAAAGACGTCGAGTGAAACTAAAAAATTCCACTTTAGACCAGAAATTAGTGATAAAAAACCACTAACTGGCGAGCTCAATGCTCCAGGATCCTCTCAGAAGGAGCCGGAAAAAAGAACTGACCTGTCACCTGTGGTGCATGATGGGAGCCTCGGGGTTCCTTGAGGTCTTAAAGTCACGGCGCCAGTTTTTCCCAATAGTTCTATATGCAGCCTCTCTAGGCTAATCTGCCTCTATGATCTTGCCTTTTTACCTTTGAAAATAAAGGCTGTGTTTTTCAAAGCAAACTGAAAGCAGTTTTCTTTATCTGTATCATGAAAATATCATGGTGTATGTTTCTTTATTATTACAAATGTAAACGTTTTACAATGCAATTGTGGCAGTTTTGAGCCTAGTAATATGTTTTCAGGCTGCATATGTATATATTACCTATATATATATTACGTATATATTACCTATATATATATTACCTATATATATATTACATATATATTACCTATATATATATATATATATATATATATATATATATATATATATATATATATATATATATATATATATATATATATACACATATTATTTGTTATTGCTCCGAGGTCCCCGCGCGTGGGCGGGACCATTCAGTGCTTATGACTTTGATGAGTATCCCCTGGAAGAGAAGTTTTAATACTGGCTTACATCCCCCTTTTCATGCAATGTTGATCAACCTCGCAGTCATTCTTCATCTCTGTGGGTATGCGGCTCGGCCATCTTTGATATATGCGCTGGCCCAATTGCACGCTTATCCTATCTATTTCCCTATACAGAAAGAAGACTCATGCAGTTCCCTTAATAGACGTTCTGGTGTTGAGGTCATGGCCTACTTGTTGATGCCTTCTAGGGACTCCATTTAAAGTTTGTGTTTTGAGTTCTTTATGACTGCCGCCCATATTGCATGTTCTCAGGTGATTGTCATTAGCTTTTGCCGATTGGAAGGTTTTTCCCAGCTCTGTTTATGATTGATTTATTCAGTATTCTACATTAATTCTTCTCCATATATGCGATTCATAACGAACACGCTTTCCACTTACTACAAGTGCATGACCACGTTTGGGGTTTGGTGACTGGCTCACCTTAAGGTTTCCCATCACTTTTCGCAGTAAGTTTAGTAATTCCTCAATTCAGGTTCTTTTCAGATTTTTTGCTGACTGAATTCAGCGAATAGCCCATTGGTATACTTACCTTTACAAACATAATTGTCACACACTTCACTTACAATTCCTACCCGCATGTATTCTCGTGATGACCCATACTCAGTCAGGGTTGAAACTCTGTTGAAGCACATGGCAACTGGAACCCATCTAGATTTAGTCACTCACTGACCTATAAATTCTTGTATGCACAGTGTTGTTGATTGTGTACCTGGTTCGGTGCTGCATTGTTTTAGCACACTATTTTTTTTATTGATCACTGAGTGAACACTACGAGCACTGAGAACGTTATTATAGTAGTAAATGTGTAATATCTGCAAAGCGTGAGCCTCTTTTTCTTAATTGGACACTCACATGTACTGTCTTTATAATATTTTGGTTTTTCCACATAGAATCACTCTCCTACAATTATTAATTGTTCCTGGTTCCAGGTGGGTTCATTGAATTTGGGAATCCCCTGTTCTAAAAGAAGCCAATCTTTACCCACAGCATTTAATTAACAATATATGCATAATAGGTTTGCTCTCATCTGGATATCAGAGTCCCATGTACAGCAGCTGGCGCAGATACTGTTGTAATGCGTATTTTTTAACCTACCAACACAATATTTAAATATTAAATCCAGAGGTGCCGGTGAAGGTGAACAACATTAAATGAAGTACTGTATCTCACCTTTGCTTTTCGAAGTACATGGCCTCGGACAGGAGATGTTTTGGCGGATGTCTGCCTCTTTAGAATAGCAGCACTATTCACAGGTATTGAGCAGTCGGTGTCGCTCGTGTCACAACTAGACACTGGGGAGTTTTCAAACGTCCGATGCTTAAATACAGGGGACTGGGAAGAGAAAATCAGAATAAAACATTTTTTTTAATTATGTTTACAAAGAGTATTTCAGTCAACAAGAAATATTACTTGAGACCAAATGATTGAGTGAGCATTACGCACAATCTTCAAATACATTACAATAACACCTAACAGAGCATTACAATTGCTATCTAAGAGCTAATGAAGAAAAGTTGTCATCCTTTCACGGATTACAGCTGAAATGTTTCTTTTTGACCACTTCTGTATGGGTCATCACTGGACTTGCAACTATCCTGCTACAATACCATACACAACTCGGGCATCCTTAGCATTGATGTACTTTGCAAAAATAATGTACAATATAGAGCAGAATTAATAGCATTACACGTGTCACGGTATTATTTGCGCCAATGAGTTTTGAGGTGGTATACAAAGGAAAAATGTCTGAAAACAGAAAATTTCTCATATGACGACACCTAGAACATAGTTGTTTGGATAAAGAAATAAAGACTGCATAATAAGCAACAATTATATTTACAGCTACTTTTTAAGACTACTTTTGTGTGACAAACATTTGATACAGTAGAGTCGGAGGAACAGTGAATACATTTACACAAATCGAAAAACAAGCCCTTGCATTTGATGAGGAAAGCTGCGTCTGTGTAAATATACTGTGAGCAGTGTATGAATGCAAGGTGAGCGCTGTGGCTGGGAGAGTGCAGGGGAAGAGGTGGGCCTGGCATGCGTGAGTGCGGAGTGAAGGGTATGCCTGTCTGTCTGAAAGGTGAGCAGTTTGCACGTGAGTGTAGAATGAGTGCTGTGTAAATGGAGGATGAACAGTGTGCCTAAGTGAGTGCAGCAAGAAGAAAGTGTATGAGAGCAGGGTGAGCGATGTGCCAGTGTAAATACAAAGTGAGATTTGTGCCCTTGTGACTGTAGTTGTGTGTTTGTAGGAGTTCTGAGCGTGGCCATGCGAGTCTAGGATGAGAGGTGTGCCTGAGCCTTGTGATAGTGGGTACAGGGTGTACCTGTGAGAACATGATGAGGTGTGTCCAAGTGAGGGGAGGCTATTGGTAAGACCATATGAGTACGGGGTGAAAGGTGTACCTGCAAGTTGAGGGGGATAGGTGTGCTTGTGTAGGGGGGGTGAGTGATGTGCTTGTGTGAGGGCAGGTTGAGCAGTATGTCTGTGTAAGTGCAGGATGTGTCTGAGGGTAGGGTGTCAGAAGTATGCCCTTGTGAGTGCAGGGTAAGAGAAGTTGAGTGCGAATAAAGGGTGATCCTTGTGAAGGGTGCAGCACATTATAGCCATAACTACTGGCATTGTCAATACTTGTTTAAACACTCTGCTGCTAAAACTAAACTACTTCAATATCCAGGGCAATTTTCACCTTTGAAGAATCATATCTCTACAGACAGTCGAAATGTATATCATTGGGGAAAACTGAATTATCACATCCGTCCATCACTGGAGATCTCCTCACGGTTTCATGAAATTTGTTATTCATCGGGTAACTTTGCACTCCCAAACTGTCATGTTTATGCCTTTCTGGGTAACATTTGAGCATTTGTAATTGTCGACTTTCTGCTGCGGAATGGCTTTAGTATTTCAAGTTGCCTTTGCCGCAAAAAACGAATAACTTAACTAATAACAGATCTCTGCATTTCTCAAGGATTACTATTATGTCTTCAAAGTATAAGAATCAAACGTGGCATTACACACAGTCTCAGTCTCACAAGTGTGGCCTCTACAACCAGTTCAGATGTCTCAGAGGCCTGGTGCATCCACTGCAGGATCCGTATTGACATCATGATGACCGGTTCGAATTCAGACGAGCGCACTCAGCCTTTTAGCCTCCAGATGTTGCTAAAATGAGAACCACTGGGCTCAAATATTCAGCGCCAAGAAACCCCACTTGGTGGACCTGCTCTCGACAAATACACGTTGCGTTTACCGTGCTGCAAAGTACTAACGGACTTTCCCAGCTAGTCCAACGCCAACCAGTCACACCTGGACCATCAATAGATCTAAAAGAGCTGATGCTCGCTGCGTGCACCTCATTGCCTTTTGCTCACTGGGAATCCATGAAAGACACCCTTGCAGCAGATCTGATGTTACTTTAGCAAGCAAGTGCTTGCATGCAATAGTAACCTGTGCCATGGGTCAAAACTGGTAGAGATGCTTTACCACACATCCACATAAATGGGAAGAAGCAGAAGTTTAGAAAGCAACTACATAAATATTGAAATATAGTCATGGCAGAAGTCACGGCTTTAATGGAGGAAGCCATTTCCCTGAGCTCCTCTTTTGTTGAACGTCTTCAGGATTCAGCAGGACCACGGGCATGGGTAGTGGTGACCAGCATTACCCCCTCATGGGTCCTCCCCGTCCCAGTCCTTACTACGTGAGGCAGTCCTGCCTCCACCCAGCCAATCACAACGCCATTATTTTAATATTACATAAGCCCCGCCCACCTACCGCCATGCCTGTTTTTTTTCTGCTCCGACGGCGGTCGGAACGCTGGTGCTCCCGGTTCCTGTTTCCTGGTCTGGATTTTCTTCAGGACGGTGCCGTGAGTGTTTGAAGTTGCAGTTTTATGTTCTGCATTGTTTTACTTGTTGTCGGCGCGGCCGCTCCGGTATTCCGGTCGACCACGCTCCTGTTCTGGGGTCAGGGACGCTCCCCGTTCATGTGCTGGGCTGGGGCGGGGAGTTTTGTGGTTTCCTGGCCCCGGGTCGTTCCGGCGCTGGGGCTCTCGTGCAGCGTCCGGCCCCCGCGGCCATTGTCCTTTGATCTATGGCTGTGGGTGGAGACTACAGGGCTGCCCTTTTTTATTTCACTCACCTTTGCGTGATTGGGGCAGTATTTATTGGAGGTTGCTGGGCACTTCCTTTGATTGTGTGGTGAGTTCCTGTTAGTTTGACACTGGATTTCTCGCCATGAGTGAAGGGGCTTCTTCACCTGTGCCTGCTAAGGCGATTTCAAAGCAGCATAATGTTCAGGATCTGCAGGAGGATGACGTCTTGCAGATTTCTAGGGCGGATTTACAGGACTTGATTGATTCTGCGGTCCAGTCTGCGCTGCTGGAGCCTGCAGCTAAGCGGGCTAAGGATGATGAGGACGACATGGACATTTCCCCTAAGGGAAAGTACGTCCGGGGCAAGGTTTTTTCTGAAATTGCTGGTCCATGTTCGAGAGGTGCTTGGGTTTGACCCTAAATCCCTGGCTGAGGAGGGATTTTACGCTCAGTATAGTTCCTCTGTGGTGGATGACCTCCCCTTCCATGATGTCCTGAAGGATATCCTCACAAAGGAGTGGCTTGAGGTGGATAAGCAGGGTATTCCGCGATTCCTGGGGAAGCGGTATCGCTTGGCGGACTTTGATTCCCAGTTTCCTGCGATGCCAAAGGTTAATTCTCTTTTGTCCTCTATGGCTTCCGCCTCTTCTTCCTCTTTGTCCTCGGAGGAGGCTTCCCTTTCAGATCCAGTGGAGCGTAAGGTGGAGTCTGCTCTCAAGCGTTCTTACGCCGCTTCTCACTTTGGGGTACGTGCTAGCACTTATGCGGCCTATGCTTCGCAGGTCCTGCTTAAGGATTTCGAGAAACTGTTTGACTGTCTTCAGGATCAGGGGGACCCTACTCCTGTGTTGGCTCAAATGGAGGTGTTGGCACAATTCCTCTCGGATGTCACTTTTGATTCCTTGTGGGCTTTCTCCTCGGCTGCTGGGGCAGCGGTGGCTGGAAGGAGGTCTCTGTGGACAAAACCTTGGCGTCTTGAGGCTGCACAGAAGGCCTTAGTCCATAAACTGCCTTTTGAGGGTCCCCGTCTTTTTGGGGATGCTTTGAATACGATGGTGCAGCGCTCAGCGGAGGAAAAGAAGTTGTTTAAGCCTTTTCAGCCTGCTCCTAAGAAAAGGTCTTTCTTCCAGAAGCAGGGTTTTCAAGGGGTTTTGTCATCTCAGCCCTTTCGTGGTCGGGCCCGTGGTCGGGGGGCCGCGTACCATTATAAATCCCGGCCTCAGCAACAGCAGCAGCAGCAGCAACAACAGCCTCCCTCTGGTGCAGGACAGAAGTGACTATGCCGTTGTGGGGGCTCGTCTCCGTTTGTTTCTGGACCGTTGGTCAGCTCTGATTTCCGACCAGTGGGTCTTGTCTGTCATCAAGTGGGGTTACCAGATTCCCTTCCGGGGCCCTCCCCCTCTGGATTGTTTTCTGGTTACCCCGTTGTCAAGAGACCCCGTGCGGCGCTCTGCCATGTTGTCCGGCGTCGCCATGTTGTTTTCGGAAAGGGGCTGTGGTGCCGGTTCCAGTGGAAGAAGTGGGCCTGGGGTTCTATTCCCATCTGTTTCTGGTTCCAAAGCCCGATGGTTCCTTCCGCCCCATATTGAATCTCCGTTCCCTGAACAAATTGGTGCGGTTGGATCATTTTCGGATGGTCACGTTGCAGTCCGTCATTCCCCTCATCCAGGAGGGCGATTTTTTGGCGTCCCTGGACTTAGAGGACGCTTATTTTCACGTTCCGGTCCATCCTGCCAGTCAGCGGTTCCTGAGGTTTGCTGTTCAAGGGAGGCATTTCCAGTTTCAGGTTCTGCCGTTCGGCCTCTCCACTGCTCCCAGGACTTTTACCAAGGTATTGGCTCCTGCTGTGGGGGTTTTGCAACGTCGGGGTTTCTCCGTGTTTCCCTATATTGATGATTGTTTGGTCTCTGCTTCCTCCTTTCCTAAGGCTCTTCTGGCGGTGGAGGCTACGCTGACCCTGTTCCAGGAGCTGGGGTTCAAGGTGAATCTGGCCAAGTCTCATCTGGATCCTGTTCAGAGGCTGCAGTTCATCGGAGGTCTGTTCGACACGTCTCTGGGGGCGGTGTTTCTCCCTCCTGTTCGGATCCTTTCCTTACAGACTCTGTTGCGGGATCTATTGAGCCGTCCCTCTGCCCCGGCTCGTGTTTGGTTGCGGGTCCAGGGATTGATGGCTGCAACCACTGCTGTGGTTCCTTGGGCTCGTCTCCATCTCAAGCCCTTGGTAACTCATCTGTTGGCTCGGTGGGACCCCTCCCGGGCGGATTACGAGACTCTGGTTCCTCTCTCTCCTGCTCTGGTTCTGGACTTGGACTGGTGGCTTTGCACTTCCAATCTGGAGAAGGGGGTGCGGTTTTGTCTTCCCCCTCCCCTTCTGTTGACTACGGATGCCAGTCTTTGGGGTTGGGGGGCCACCTTGGGGTCCTTGGAAGCGAAGGGTCGGTGGTCTCGGGGGGACAGCGCCCGTTCCTCGAACTGGCGGGAGTTGGCGGCCGTCTGGGAGGCGGTGCAGTTTTTTCAGGTTCATCTCCACGGGTCGAATCTGTTGGTTCGTACCGACAATCAGGTGGCTCGTTGTTACTTGAACCGTTAGGGGGGGACGAGGTGCGCGTCTCTGAACCTGTTGGCCTCCTTGATTTGTGCTTGGGCGGAATCTCATCTGTTGGCCTTGAGGGCGGTGTACATTCTGGGACAGTTGAATTTTCATGCGGACGCTTTGAGCCGCAACCTTCCATCCTCTGTTCTGTACCATCTCTCTCTTCCTCTGTTTCAGTCCCTTTGTCTTCGGTTCGGGACTCCCTGGATCAATCTCTTTGCCTCTCCTCACAACGCTCTTCTACCCCGGTTTTGTTCGGAGGTGCTGTGTCCTCAGGCTTGGGCGGTGGATGCTCTATCAATTCCCTGGCCTTCGGGCCTTCTGTATGCATTCCCTCCTATTCCCCTCCTCCCGAGGGTGCTGCAGAAGATTCGGGGGGAGAGGGTTTCGGTCCTGTTGATTGCTCCTTTCTGGCCTCGCCGCATTTGGTTTCCTCTCCTGTGGCGGCTGGCGGAGGGTCAGTTTGTCCGGCTTCCTTTGTGCCCGGCTCCTCTTCAGTTTCCGCTCCTGTCTCCGTCTTGTCTTCGTCGTTTGCAGCTGAATGCTTGGCTCTTGAGCGGTTGACGTTGGAGTCTTTGGGCTGCTCCTCTGTGGTGGCTCGTGACATTCAGTTGTCGCGGCGCCCTTCGACCCTTAAGTGCTATGGTCGACATTGGGTTCTTTTGTCTCTTGGTGTTCTTCCCATGGGGTGGATCCTGTGCTGGGGGATCCTGCTTCTGTGTTGGATTTTCTCAGGGATGGTTTTTTGTTGGGCCTTTCCCCTTCCACTTTGTCTGCTCAGTGGGCGGCGGTCCGTGCTTATAGGGGTCCTGGGGCCTCATTGGAGGTTCTTGCTCCATTGGTCAGTCGGCTTCTTCGGAGTTTTCGGCTTCGTCGGCCGGTCTCTCCTGTTCTCGTTCCTTCTTGGGATTTGCCTACTGTTTTGCGGGGTCTGCAGTTGCCCCCTTTGAGCCTTTGCTGGAGGCGGATTTGTTGTGGCTGTCCGCTAAGGTGGCTTTTTGCTGGCCATAACCTCCGCTCGCAGGTTGGGTGAGTTGGGTGCCTTGCTCATTTCATTTCCTTATTTGCAGTTCCTGCAGGATCGGGTCGTTTTGCGGCTTGATCCGGCTTTCCTGCCTAAGGTTTCTTCCAAATTTCATTTGCAACAGGAGGGGATTCTTCCTGATTTGCCTACTGTGGGGGATTCCCTTGTTCCCCCTTCCTTGGATGTTCGCAGGGCTCTCCAGATTTACCTCCAACGTTCCCTGGGGTTTCGGGTTTCTCCTTCCCTGTTTGTCTCCTGTGGGGGTGTGGCTAAGGAAGAAGGTTTCCACTTCCACGATCAGTCGGTGGGTGCGTTTGGCGGTCTGCCAATCTTATAAGTCTTTGGATCTGCCTCCTCCGTCTCAGGTGCAGGGCCGTTCGACGCGTTCTGTGTCTGCTTCCTGGGCTGAGGCGGCGGGGGTCTCTATCCAGGAGATTTGTAGGGCAGCCACCTGGCAGTCCCATCACACTTTTGTGCGGCATTATCGGCTTGATGTTTTACATGCCTCTGCTGACAGTTTTTCTGTTGGCGTCTTGAACGCTGCTGTTCGTTGATCATTTCTTGATTAAAGTTTTGTACTTTGCATGGATCCCTGGTGTCCTGCGTTTTTGTTGGTTCTCTGCTTGTGAGTTCCTCACGTAGTAAGGACTGGGACGGGGAGGACCCATGAGGGGGTAATGTCTTGTTACTTACCGGTAATCTTCATTACCCCGATTAGGGTCCTCCCCGTCCCAGTCCTCTTCCCTCCCTCCCTCCCGCTGTGTTTGTGTCGGAGTCTTGTTGATAACAGGCATGGCGGTAGGTGGGCGGGGCTTATGTAATATTAAAATAATGGCGTTGTGATTGGCTGGGTGGAGGCAGGACTGCCTCACGTAGTAAGGACTGGGAGGACCCTAATCGGGGTAATGAAGATTACCGGTAAGTAACAAGACATTAATATCCACCATGAAGCATCTTTTTTATTAAGCAGTCAGCCAAACCCAACTAAGCTTTTAGTATCTAAGCTCTGAGAAGGTCATTCTGGTAATTGTGGCAGTGGCCACAACACTGCAAACTCATCAAACCAGATTTGAAAGTCTTAGTTTGTATTCGTTTCATTTAACATACAATTAGAAGTAACTCTGTGAATTGCACAAATGAGTTAAGGGCCAAAGGCTGATCATAAGGATAAAGACATTGAAGGGGAAAAGGGGGTAGTGGGGAACTGTTTTAACAATGTGGTTTTTTTTTTACTGTAATGAATTTAACTAATCGAACAGTTAATAAATTCGTTCATTCATTCAACACTGAAAAAGTAATCAGTCAAGGCAAGAAAACAGCAATGGCTCACCAGAATATAATTAATATCAGACTTGAACTAACTGGATTATATAAAGTTCACTTCAGGGTGAAACACCTTTCAAAACACCACAAAATAACATAGGGTGGTCACTAGCATAGGCGGGTTCTTTACCTTCGTACTTCGTACTCAGTTCCTTCTGATAGACCGTGACGGGGGAAGGTTTACCTTTTGACTGAGTTATTGTTTAGTGCTAAAGATATGTTTAGAAGGCGAAATATGGCACCCAATTGTCAGGTGGAGAAAGGGAAGCTAACCTGAGGAAGCTTCTCTGTAAAGGAGAAAGCAGTCCTGTACTCCGCCGGGGACCTTGTCTGGGACAAGCTCCTTCTTATGCAGTTACTGACTTCTTAGAAGGAGTGTTTCCACAGCGCCTGCTTTTATTACTCAATATCAGTCCTTAGTCTTGAAAGGCAGTCAGACAGCCCTCAGATGCAAGGTTATAGGTTAGATAAGCCCTGATGGGGGCAATGTCTCCAGTGGTAGCATGCCAATGCATTAACTTGCATAAATGATTAAAGCAAATTGTGCAGCAACAAGATACAAACAAGCATTGAAAATGCAATAGGTCTCGCCTTTGATTAAGTTAAAGCCATTTGCTTTGCTAATGGTATTGTATAGCAAAGCAAATGGCTTTAACTTAATAAAAGGCGAGACCTATTGCATTTTTAATGCTTGTTTGAGCCTTCTAAGCCCCTGCTGCTTCGAAGTTCGGCCTCTCACTGTCCCCAGCTCCCGGTGCCAGCAGGGGTCCTGCTCGTCCCGTGTCCCTGAGCGCAATGCTGCAGCTAACTGGTTACCAGCCTTTTATACCAAGGACACGTCACAATGGAGGTATTTCAAGTGTCATCATGCATCATTCCTATGGGTGATGCTAGGTGTTCCAGTTTAACAAGGGGAGCAGGCAAGGCACGGGTTTAATACATTTTCTGGAGAAATTTCAACTAATTTAGTCACAAAAAAGATCCTGTGATGAACCTGAAAGAAGATCCATCTTATCCGACATTCCTCCCCAACAGTGGTCTCTCTTTTTCTCTGGGCTGCGGCGGAGGCCTCCCCGCGCACGTACCCTGGACCTTGTGACGTCACACTGGAGGGCCTGTCATGACAAGTGTTCCATTCACAGGATTCTGCTTCTGCTGAGAAAGCACAGACCTTTCACGTGAATTTAAATTGTGGGTGTTTTCTCTGTCTTCGTTTAAAATAAATTAACTTCTCATCGTATGATTCTGTGCATTTCATAGCGCTTGGTAGAACACATTTGTCATTCATAGTGCTACTTAAAAAAGTGTGTTCTTTATTCATCTGGAGGACAGAACCGGTGACCTCGAACTTTTACACACACATCTTGGCAGTGGGCGCTTAACTCAGTAAATCACTTTAAAACTTGAAGCGCGCCAGTTAACAGCTAGAGGCACATTTACCATTTCCGGTTCCGACGCTTTGGCGGCAGTGATGGGGTAGGTATAATATTTTGGGTGGTGTGAAGAGGCGGTGCCGCCTCTTAGGATCTACAGAAAGAGGTCTGCGCATCATGTGTGCTTTGAACTCATGTGGAGGGCAGGAAAAACTCCATTAAACATGGCCCAGACACTAAAAGCCTTTTGCGTGCTGCCCCTCGGCACATTAAAAGCTATAAACGGGTGGTCCTATTGTACAAGTTATGTTTTTATATGGGCGAAAGAAGAAACAATACATAAAGGAATCCACAAGGCGGCAAATCAGATGGGTCTCTTAGAGGCCGGCAGCCAGAACGTAGAACGTAGAGCCAGTGCTTCCTTTGAGCTGACTGTTTCAGGTGGAGCCCATCTGCACTAATTCTTGGGGTCCAGCACTTTCTTCTGTAACAAAGGCCAAAAGCAGGAACCTGCTGTGAGATAAAGGGGCAGGCAGGGTCTGGTGGTGGATTAAAGAGGCATCAGGACGATTGCTGCCTTGGTATTAGGCAGCCCAACCAAAAACCGTGCTGGCCACGGACTTCCGAGCTAACTTTGGGCCCCAGCACTTATTCTTTTACAAATTAAGCACTGCGTACAGCATTATAGATATGAATCAATAAGCAAAACTTTAAAAAAGAGAAAGCTTTATGCAAATTGTCCAACTTTAATCTATAAAAATAAATCCAAATTATGAAACGAGATCCGCAGCACTTAAGAAATGAAATTGTTTTTCTATTTCAGCCATCAGTCACTCTACCTGTGGGTTGGAGGTCTCAGACTTCGGCTCTATGGCGAGCCCCAGAGTGATTCCCCCCGCTAGAGCCTTCTTCAGGTTCTCTTTGACTTCTGTTATTTCTAACTCCAGGCTCACACGTTCACTCTCTTTCTGCTTGCATTCTTCTTCCAGCTTTTTCAGCTTGTCTTCAAGAATACTTTGAGTCTTCCTTCCTGAAATGCAGAGACCACCAGTCAAAACCCAAGCCAAAAGCTTAGATTCACCTTGAATAACCTGTCAGGGATGAATATCATTGTCTCAGGAACAGGAATGCAATCAGTAACACATAATTTTGCAGTTAGGATGTGAAAACAATTGTACAAAAATGTTGTGTAGCCTGGAGCTAACACTTCAGCCATCTTTTACCATTTCTCTGGGTCATTGCAAATGTGTGGAACAAAAATATGAAGCGTATTACACGCTTTACTTTAAGATTATTACCACTACCGATGTTATTATTACTGCCCAGTGAGAGAACTGTAACTGACACTGTCGGAAATACTCTAGCAATGAAGGTCACATTTAAAATGGAAGACCATTCACTTTGGACCAGTTGTAATTAGTAATCCATACTAGCAAGTGGGACGTGGTTTGTGGGTAGCCCACTTTTATGTTCTTTCAGAAATTGAAAGAAGGCAAAAGTGAGTTACGCAATAGCTACACTCCAGATCAGTTGTTCACTGGTGCTCAGCTGCAGAACCTCTATATGATCCCCGGGACTTATCCAAGTGTAGCAAATGAATATTAGTAAACTTCATTTGTGCAAAGTCTCAATTACACATAAAAAAACCTGCTAACCTTTAGTTATTTATTTCTCGACTTTGCCAAACGCTGTAGTGCCGAATGGATAGGGAGGGTTCTTTCTTGAAGCTGACCAGACCCCCACTATGTACAGACAAACACACACTTTCTTTGCACATGGGTTAGACTTCCGTTCATCACCCTAGGCACTGGCGTCCAGTCCAGTAAGGGGACTAGTAACATGCAGTAGGTGGCTCTTGTAAGACCTTACCGTGCCCAGTCCAATAAGGGAACTAGAAACGTGCAGTAGGAGGCTCTTGTAAGACCTCGCTGTGCCCAGTCCAGTAAGGAGACTAGTAACACAGTAGGTGGCTCTTGTAAGACCTTGCTGTGTCCAGTCAGGGGACTAGTAACATGCATTAGGCGGCTCTTGTAAGAATTTTCCCAGAGTCTCCTCCTCAGACTCTGCATGGTCTGTAGATCTCAGCTTAGGGAATTAGAAGACAATTTAAGATGGGGAATACTCCTGTAGAACACTCTTGAGCATGCAGCGTGTTAACTCTTTGCAAGAGCACTGAAGAAGTGTTGGACCATTTAATAAGGATAGATTAACTGTTTAGAGGTTTTGACTAATATTTTTGGATGTCTAGTTACTGAACGTGCATATTTTTGTTTGATCATGTGCTGCCATATTTTTTGAGGCTTGTCATGGGCTCCAAAGTTACTCATGCTGCCGTGGGTGGTACAGGCACCAAAGACATAACACAGTCAGGGCAGGCTTTTTATTGATTTTTGCAGCGAAAGGAGCTACTACACATTCTACTTGTGCAGTATGGCGCCGTAGTGGAGGTGTGGCACCAATGAAAAATGTGGACAGTAGCTTAAAGCATAACTTGACAAGGAAAAGAAGAAATACAGGCATTCACTATGCAACCACAGGAAAAAAAGAACTTAAGACACCGCTGCATGCTACTTGTACTTGTTTTTAACACATTCACCTTGAGTTGCCTCCTTAGCAGGCTTTTTCTGGTAAAGCACAAAACTCTGCATTCAGATTGTGCAATTGCATACATTTTTCAATGCTCCTTCCATACAACAGGTGAAATTAGCTGCAGTATTTTTGTGCTAGGCAGGAAAATACCTTTGATGGTGTCAACATAAATAAAAGCAGCACGGAACGATTAGGCACAACGCCTACAAGCTGCACCCAAACCAATGTTGTGAAGCAGATGGACACAAAGGGCCAGATGTAGGACCCGTTTTTGCATGCGCAAACGGGTTTGCGACCCGTATGCGCATGCAAAAACCTACAGGGCCATGTACAAACCCTATTTAGCGAGTCGCAATTTATTTGAGACTCGCTAAATAGGATTTGCGACACAATTAGGAAGGGGCGTTCCAAGGGCGTCCTTCCTAATTGCGACTCGCTACCCTATGTAAGAATGTTGTGCGACCGCAATTGCGGTTGCAAAACACTCGCAATTTACCGCCCTCTTCAAGAGGGTGGTAATGCATTGCAAAGGGGAAGGGGTCCCTAGGGGACCCCTTCCCCTTGCAAATGCAGGAAAAATATTTTTAGGGGCATGCAGTTGTCCCAGGGATCTTATAATCTTATAAAACAGTTGTTGAGAATCCACATTTGTTCCCTAAAACTAAGTTGCAATCTTTGTATAATTCTTGCAGATGCTATAATGCAAACATAAGCCTACACACACTAAAGCATCACTGACCGTTTTAACCCCATGGTACACACTATGTAATGAGAGACCAATTACATTTTCCTGGCAGGAGATAAACACTAATATAAACACGCATTGGCATAGCCAATAGGTCTCGCCTTTGGGACCTTAGAAGTGTTGAGCCATGCAGCATATTATCCTGGGTGCTGTGCCACCAGGGATTGAATAGCTATACAAGTTCACACTTTTTTGCAACTACTCCCCTAGCTATGTTTTCCAGCACAATCGAGTTTTGCAGGAATTCTTTCCCTTAAAAAACAAACAAAAAAAAAACACCGATTTAAAAAATATTTTAAATTAAGTGTGAAAAATGGAATTAGATTCGCAGAGTATCACACACTTGGAGCATTAACTGTCTTCATAGTCCTGTTGGCTTTATCGGAGAATCACACAGAGGAATCCAAGGACACACTAATGCATCCAAGCTCCAGGAGAGGGACAAACACAAGAAGAGAAAGGAAAGCGCACTCACAGTAACTAAGAAGAAGCAAGCAAATGAGAGTGTGTATGGAGGCAATCAATGGTAAGCAATGGATGGGCCTTAAGACCACTGTAAGCTAACATTAGCCCTTGCAACAGACAGCACATGCCCGGTCTCATAGAGGATACCTGAAAACTTGGCTTAGAAAAGCTACTTGTGCATTGAAATGGAAAGAAGGATGTCTGGATAAAACTGGGATCTCGCCATATCCCATGTCAGTTGTGAATTATTCAAAAATCCTTTATTATGTTCACAATTTGGTATTCAAAACCTTGGGTTTGCAATGAAAAGAAACAGCTACAAATATCAGAATGAAAGTTACTAGGGAACTGACATACACGAGAGGAGAAAACTAAAAAGAAAACTGGATTTGGCTCTGCAGAGATTCCAAACCTGTGACTAAAGTTATCAGATAATTCCATGTATCCAAGGATGCAGTGATCCAGCCCCTTGATTTCTTTAACAAACTAGTGTATTGTAGGAGTTCTAGTTCTGATTTATTTCAGTTGATCCAATTGAACTAAGACTTCTGAAAGCACTGATTTGTAGAACAAATGACCAAGGATCTAAGTGGTTAGTCCTCTCTCTCAGCTGAGAGAACCCATAGAATTATCTTTACTTTCCTGAAAATCATATACTGTTTGATTTTCCATTTTTTTTCTATGGTAGGAAACCTGCTACATATGGAGCTGGCAAGAGAACACTGAACATATTCTGTCCTTATCCTGCATTATTCTAAGCCCTGGCCCCAGTCACGCTGCACATGCCATTGGCTTATTTAAAGCAAGTAAAAACTTGCTTGTGCATAAGGGCGTGATATTTACTTAACTTAGCACCAGATAAAAGAGGCTGTCGACAGTGTTCAGGCCCCCACTCTCCACATCTCCTTTCCATGCCAACCCTCATTCTTCCAGTCACAAGGGAGGCTCAGATGACAGTGTGGCAATGCCCTGTCGGCAGACTGACTGAAAAAACACCAACTCAAATTAAGCACTGTTTGTTAGTCGCACACTTTGTTTATTTACTGCAGCAGAGGTTTTGTTTTGCATTCCTATGGCACTTTTAATTGTAATTTACCAATGCACACAACAGAAATAGATTTTGTAGAAAAAGTGTAGCAGATAAGAGTTTTCTAAAGCTTGAGCATTCAGTTATGTAAGGGGGCAAATCAAATGTGCATTCATCAAACTGCCATTTGCCAAGTTGCCAAAATGTGCAAATAACACTTTATCCTGTGTGCATCAGCGCTGTTTCTAGGGACATTTGGTACTAGTCAGCCATGTAGGACACACACCACCATTTTGCCTGAATGCCCTTAAACGTATGAAATGTTGCCCTAATGCAAGAGGGGAAGAGCAGTAAAATGGGATTGTCAAAACATTTAAAAATCTTATTACCAAACCTGTACGTCAAGGGTAAGTAAAAAAGACGAGAGTGTTGAGTATGCCATGGTATGGACACCATGGTATTGAATGTACATTTTAATTAAAATGAGATGTCAATAATGAACATTTGCTTTTTTCTACTGTGCTCAGATCAAGCAGAGTATAAACTGGCACCAGATTATGCTAGCATATCTTTGCTCTTATTTTGAAAGTTCAAAATGATGAAATTGTAATTCAAGGTCAGCAATGGGGGCTCAAAGCCAACTTAACCACAACACAACCTGTGTTGCATTTACTAATGTGAGATCTGGATGTGAATGTAGGAGTACTGGAGTGCTCCCAGGTGGCGTTCTGGTATCCATCCTTATGTATGCATGCATGTATGTATGACTATGTATTTGTAGAACGTGACGGAGCGCTGAGCATTGACGGCATTGAAGCAGGATGACTTGGAGGATTTTTGGTTGTTAATTTGCTTTTCTCTTTCACACTCCTAAAATTTGAGGTCATAATTTGGATCAAAGAGGAAACAGATACACTATTATTTAGAAATAGAAATGTTTTATGGACAAACCGGATAACTCAGCAGTAAATGTGATGAAGATAAGAAGTGACAATCACTTAAGGGTAATGAATCATGTGGTAATGAATAAATGAAACGTGTTCAGAGTCATCAACTGGGCACTGAGTGGAAACAGAAGCCCCTATTTGCCCTTACAGCTTAATCAGAAATTTCCACTGTTTTAGGTGACGAACTATCTGAGCTCTAACTAACTGATTTTCCACATGTACTCTATGCTACGTCTTATACACTAAGCTTAAAATTATCAAAAACTCACTTTCACCACAAGAAAAGTTATTCACATTTAGATGAATCTTGTGTGGCATGCAGTTCCTTAACAAGCAATGTACTGGCACATTCCACATCCATTTTTGCTATCAACAGATATGTTCTCACATACTGAAGTCAGAAGTGAAAAGAGGCAGAGTTTTCCTGCATATGTACTAACAAGATTTTCATCAATCCCTCCTTCTGAACTGCTGGAAATGTAGACAAAAAGATGGCGGTGACCACACATTGAGGGAATGGATTAGTATACCTGCTGCGTACAGTAAATTTCCTGACACTGCACTGGGGAAGGCTAAATTCTATCTGTCAACTCCTGTCCTTTTGTAGAACTGATGAAAGTTAAAAAAGCAGTAGCCATAGGCCCTAGTACAAAGACATGTTAGCTGACTTGCGTAGGAGCTGAGCAGTGGGTGCAGTGGCAGTTGGCGACATTCAAAAATGGTAGGGCGCTTTACAACCATACATTTAAAAAAAAACAAAAAACTAGTCCAGCAATAATACTTATGTATAGCGCCGAGAAACTGCAGAAGAGCGGCCTCACCCCACACGAAAGAATGCTCACCCCTGCTTATGCACTGCAGTCATTCCACCAGTGGGGTATTATGTAGGGCAATTCACACAAATGCACGTCGTTCAAGGCAAAAATGCAGGCATGTACAAACAAAAACAAAGTGATAGGGACACACAAACAGACACACATGCACATAACACACATATAGAGACAAACGCACACAAACACAAAAGCGCATTGGCAAAACCCATAATTTGCACTAGGGGGGAAACCCAATTTCACACCTAAAGTGTCCCAGTCTTCCTTAAACCTGTGAAGCCTTTGACTACGGATGTGTTAGCAGCACAGATTTTCAAGCACAGTTGGTGTTGCTGCGACTCCGCTAAGGCCAGAAGGGTTGAGAAGGGTGTTTCAGTCAATAGGAGATCAACCTTTATATTTTAAGAAACATCTGACTAATTAGTATAAAAAATGTCACTTGCACTTACTTTAAAACCATGAAAACATCGCACAAGCAATCCAAAAACTTGGCAGGCTGTGGACAGTCTGAGAAGTCTGAGTACAGAGGTAGAGAATGTTCTGTAGTCAAGACAGGAGCCACAAGTCGGGAGCAGGGCGCGTTTATTCTTAACGCCGCAAGCCTCCTCATAGAATACTGTACCGTTTTCCCACCAACTGCCACCTCCCACAACATTCTAAACCCAGAACTGCGCGTGAAGGTGCACGCGCACAGAAACAATGGTGAAGGAAGCCAGGGAACAGGAAGGATGCCAAGGGCATATAATAACAAATAATTAAATGTAGTCCAAAGAGCATAGCATATTAAATGGCGATTTTACACCTTCCTGATTCCTTTTGAAACAACAGGTTGACGGATGGGGGGGTGGGTGTTAATAAAATATATATATATTTTTTTTAAACGTACCTTACCGGGTCCCACGCCACCTTTGCTCCTGGCCGGGTCCCACGCTTTCCTGCCTCAGGAACAGGAAGGAGGCAGCCTCCCTCCCCTCAGCCAATCACAACGCTGCAATGACAGCGTTGTGATTGGTGGGGACGGCGCCCAGCCAGGCACCTATGGGGAGGCCATTTTCTCTATATAGGCTGCATGCAGCCTACATAGAGAAAAGGGAGAGTGCGAATGACTGCTTTATTCGGCCCCAGAGTGCCGACTAAACAGTCAGGGCCCACAGCATTGGGCCAGCCACTCCTCCCCGACCCGCCCACCCGCCTGTCCCCAACCAGGCATACCCTTCTGCTTTCTCATAGCGCGAGAAGCAGAAACATAAAATGGTAGTTTTACCATTTTATGTTTCTGCTTCTCGCACTGCAAGAAAGCAGTGGGGCGACACTCCTCCGCCCTAATGGAGGAGCCGGCCCTGAATGGGTGGACTCTGAAATCTGCACCAGCAAGTCAGCAAAATGTGAGTGGCTGTCATAAGCACAAAGGTCGAATGCAATCAATAAAACATCCAAGCTAGGCACTTGAGGCAGTGGCCACAGTATAGTGGTGGCTAGGATGCTGCAATAGGCCCAGGGTTACTTAACTAACCTAACACAGGAGGACCATTTCTAATGCCACAAAAGGTGGCATTAGAAATGGTTAGCTTAACGAGTCTGCCCCGCAAAGTATGAAAGTGCCCATATCACTTTGCTCTGAAACAAAGTGGGCCGGATGGATAATCATGCAGCGTTATCTGTCCTAGTTTAAGTTTTTTAATTAATAGTGTAAAAACTGAGGAAAGTAAAAGTCCGATAAAGGCAGACTACAAACATAGAAACTGTCACATGCACATACTGAAAACATGGCAGCTATGCGTATTTTTCCCCCTTTGTTTGAAATTTGTGTACGCGTCCTCCTTCTGCCAAGATGTTTTGTTTTAAAAAGTTGAATACGTGTCCACAGTTTCAATATGTATGTCACTTATTGCAACACTGGTAGCCCTCATCAAGTATTTGGTCAAATGATCCATTGCTGATCAAGTATAAACAATTAAAAAAAAATTTTTTTAAAAGGCTTGGCCATGAACAAATAGGCAGCTTGGAGTATTTTCCCCATGCTGGAAAATGTAAAAACAAATCAGACATCTGAAGATCATTAGAAAAAGGGAGAAAAGTGAAAGGGAATAACGTGTAGGCATGCATTGGGCTCAGTGGGAGACGTCTGATTAAATAACAAAATTAAGGGAATGCTGAAGCCTAGTTTACTGAAGTTGGACTTCAGAAAGAGAAACATTATTATATTCCCTTTGCTTTGACTTCAAACACAAACCAGAACTTTCACTTAATCAATCATGAGAGAAAGAACATGACCACTAAGTAGAAATGTTGTATAGTGCACATGGCACAATTAGGAACACTGAACCATGCTCACAGAATTGGCCCAGGGCAGGAGTCTGCCAATGGGCAGCACACATTTCAAGTTGAAAATTTATAGAAATGCAATTGTAAAGCAACAGTTGCCTTACAATATCACTCAGGCACTGCATCTATGAAAAACACTTTTTTTTTTAGATTTTATTTTATTATTTTTTTCAGACAACTCTTTAGATGCTATTTCTTCCTTCCCCCATCAGGGGTCACTGCAACAAGCGCACTCGCCTGCATCTGTATCAAATTCAGAGAAATTAAAAGGTTAAGAGATTTGAATAAACCACAGGAGAACGACAAAAGACATTGAGTTCCTGAGCAGAGATATTGGTATGAAGGTCCATCTTATTTGTTTATTAAGCAGCTGTAGCATTTCGAACTGAAACTTGAATCACATGCCAATATATAGTGTAGAAGAATATCACAACTGCATATAATCAACACATATTCACAAACTCTGAGAGATTTAGTATTTGTCATACTAGACCAATGGTGAAGTAAATAGGAGGTGCCCTGTGAACTCCCTATGTTACCCATTTACTCGCTCTAATGCCCATCAATGAATGGTTCAGATATTCTTTATGCACAGACCATCTAGAATTTGGCAAGAAGAGGTGGAGAGAATCTCACAGATGGAAGTTAATGAACCTCTTCTATACTAAACACAAGTAAAACAGCTTAGAAATAGCATAAAAGGGTTCCATACCAGTGTTGACTTCAATGGCAGCACGAATGTCTTTCCTTTCTTTGCGGAGTTGAGCCAGCCTGTTTCGCAAGGCTTCTTTTTTCTTTAACAACTCTTCCTCTTTTGCCTGTAACATTTTTGCATCTGCTTCCACACGGTTCTTTCCATATTTATACTGCTCTGCATCTATCAAAAATAAACAAGAAGCTTAACGTCCATTGCAAAGTCAACATCATTTATTCTAGACCTAGTATTTGAAAGTTGCAAATCGAGGAGGATCATGTGAAGTCAATATTCATTATAAGTAAGATACCACTACCTTCTGTCGAGGTGTAGCCAGAAAAGTCAAATCCATGATCTGGATAAAAGGTTTAAATGTATTTAGGTGTGTGTGTTGACACTTATCTGCTTCATCTTGGAAAAATAAACAGAAGTTTTCAGTGTCGAATACTTATAACATTATATGTGGTCAGCAGGGATGTTTTCCACAAAGGAGTTCTGAGTGACATCAAATAGACAATGAGAGCAGAGCTCTTTGAAGTCACTCAACACCGAACTGAAAACCATCCTGGATTTTCACTATTACACAGCTATTATTTTATCTTCTCTACGGCCCACCAAATCATCTGCCCACGTTTTCAAGTAATATCTAGTGACAGAAGAGTAATGGGGCCGCCAGAAAAAGCCTCTCCTACTAGTTGAAAATAAAAAATAAAAAAAATTGACCTGCTACCACCCACCCCCACCAGCCTTTTCTCCTGATGTGCTCTCTGCTCTGCCAGCACTACAGAGACAGGCTCTGTGAGAGCAGCCTGAAACTCCTTCATGAATGTGAAAGAGTGGGTAACAGCTTTTGGTAAACACTGTTGCTACATCATAGCAGTGAATTACCATATTCAGAAGCTGGTATTCACATTAGTGGGGCTCAGTGAGAGCCATGCATAACATAACGGATTGCTCTATTGGTTATAAAAGTCAATGAAATCTGCAAACAGAAACCCTCATCATTCAGGAATGAAGACTGTATATGGAGATTCACTTTTATGGGTTAAACCATGTGCTTATAAAATCACAGTAAAGTGTGCAAAAATCTTCACGTGTACATGTCTAGCAGAATGTACTGTGCCGAAATCATCAGGCAAGGCATGGTCCATTAGCAGAGATGAATATTTTCACATCAATATTATACAGATCCATACAAAAATGGGAATATTTGATAAACATCCCAAATGTATATGATACCCTTACAAAAAAATCAGAAACGGGACCTTAGTGTTTCAAAACAAATAATTTCCAGTTGGGTGCAACAACACCTATTCATCAATTCATAATGGATTACCACATGCAAATTCATTAAGAAATTAATGACTTGAGTAATATTTGATTCTACTTTAGGAACGGATTTTCTTATACAAACGATGGCCGCGAACTGCCCCTTACAGTAGTGCTTATCTACTACAATTAATCATGACAGGGCAGCAAGACAAATATCTGATGCAAAAAGAGAATAACATTCTTCGCACATATCTGTCAAAATATTTAATTAGGAGATGGCAGAAATTCTAAAGCATAGCTGAAAGAGTTGTTGTGGTAGGAGGGCATTCGCTGAAGTAAACAAATATTTGTGTTTTTCCCATTAGGTTGCTTTGCTCACCAACTAAAACTACCCATCATTTTCAAGATATCAGAGAAACAAACAGGTAATGTGATACAAGAATATTCAAAGTACTGTGCCCAAAGACACAAAATAAAATAATGAAAAGATCTATAAACTAAGCAAATAAGAAAATAGGAAACTTCTAAATACCGTTTTATTCAGAGGCCTGTTTGAATAATTTGATGTCTAAAGTGGGTGACTACTACCTATCCGTATAAATAAAACAAACTGGTTATAGATTAATCGTAGGTATAAGCATCATATATTGGTAATAAACAATGGTTCTACTTGAAGTGGATTTGATAGGGGGCAGGCACACTTACTTGAAGCTGTACGTTTCACATTTACAGGTACAATCGGTTTTCTTTGGGGAGTGTTTGTAACTCTTCCTTTCGTCGTCACTCCATTGGACATTGCAGGCGGTTTCTTGCCTTTAAACTATATGTAAGAGAAGTGTAAAAAAAATACTTTATCATTAGTGGTCACCTAAACTTTTCTAATTTGGAAATCAATGTGGTGAGAATATGCCTATTTATTTCCAATTTCTTTTCAAGGTTGACTTAAATGAAGTCTGCTTTAAAGAAGGTATGAGGTGATCAGTGTGTGTTGCAAGCTAGACTGGTGTAACTTCATTCCACCTTAACCTGGGTCTGTGGAGAGGCAAAGTCGGGAAATGAGAACTCTTGTACATAAACATGCAAGACTAAAATTCTACAAGTTGATAGCACAAATACGATGGAATGCAACACTACTGAAAGACAGAACAGCGAGTCACAAGAACATGAGTTATGACGAAATCCTCTGATGCAATCTAAATAGGACAGGTGTTGCAGCTTGATCAGTGTGTCCACATGCCTCTTCCTAAAGAGGATCATTGGCAGTATCATCAGAGGCATAAAAGTATTATCTGGAAGGATTTCAGAAGTACTAGCGTCCAGACAAAACCTGAAGAAGTGGATTATCTTGTGTTGTGCAAGTATCTCCAAAAACTTTGTTGAACTAAAAAATGACATCTGATTAAGCATTAACTACGACTAATGTTTTGTGGTTTTCTTTACCTGTATTCTTAATAGTTTGTTGCAAATTACAGTTTCGGCCAGGACAAAGTGGTATATCTTATCAATGATGTTTTACAAAATAAATTTCAGTCGAAATGTAGGTGAGGCATAATCTTAGTTTTACCTTCACCAATTATACAGACATAAGTGGGACCAAATACATCTTAATAAGCAGTAGGACCTCAAAGCTAATGATCCAAGCCAGCTGCTTCCAACTGCATATACCAGAACTATTTTTCATGCTTCGAAAGAGCCATCACTTGATAATGTTTGTAACATGGACTTTCTGAAATAAAGCACAGACCGTACTTGAGTAGGCGTAGGACAAGATATGATACAAGCCCTTTAAATTCTTGACCATTTA
Source organism: Calotriton arnoldi (assembly GCA_963921515.1). Classification (NCBI taxonomy): domain Eukaryota; kingdom Metazoa; phylum Chordata; class Amphibia; order Caudata; family Salamandridae; genus Calotriton; species Calotriton arnoldi. The sequence continues at coordinate 134,430 of CAWUFW010002370.1, forward strand.
CTAGCAAACTTACAACTGGCAAAAAGACATTTGCTCAGATTTAAATATGAAAAAACACACAGTGAAATGAGGACACAGAATAAAGATACGTTGAGCAGAAATTAATGAATTAAACATTGTACCTGAGACTGGAGCCCGACAGATGCCCTCCCCACAGCAGAGGTGTTAGTGACAGACTGTGCAGAAGACAGATTGGAGGAGACAGGAGATTTGTAATGGTTAGAAGACAGTTTGTCAGTGGAAAACCTATTAGCTTTTCGGTCAGCCGGAGGATAGCGCGCAAAGATTTTCGGAGACGGCAAGTTATCGTACAGGCCTGCATTATCATAAAGCACGTCTTCGCCTGCGAGTCTGTTAAGCGAAGCAGGAAGGCTGTCTTCATGGTCCCACTGCAATACACATACTTTTACTGTTAGCATCAAGTTCATGCACAAGTGGAGCAGAAGGTTAGAATCAGCAAATCAAAGAATGGAAGACATTTATCCAATCAAATGTAGCATCACCCTCATGCAGCACCCAAGATTATCACACCTGACTGTATTGTATGAGAGCCAAGCATCGTTAAATAAAGCCCATTTCTGAAAAACATTAAGGCACCAAAACAAAATCGCTGTTTCGTACGGAGCTTTGTAAATGTCAAAAAAGAAGAATAGGCTTCACGGCATGTCGAATGGGTCATTTAGAAAAATGAGTTTGTGCTAAAATGGGTGCAAACTAAATTTGAGCCCCTTTTTGCACGTCTGCACATTAGGAACAAAGCAAAAATGGGGATTATTAACATTGGCACTTGCCAGAAATTTGAGCAGGCTGTACAGGCCAATGCATAGTAAGAATAACGGATGCAATCCCGTTTCAGCACATTTATCGCCATTTTCAGCCTTAATTGGTAAATCAGTTCTGTGCCTTAGTGTTTCAAACCATTACATAAAAAACACAAGCATCTAACCAGATGTCTGATTATGATTTTCAGGTATGCAAAATGTAATTATCTTTGCTCCAGAAGAAGGCCCTCTGAACTGGGAAAAACACAGCCCCCTCTAGAGCCTTCCAGAAAGGCGAAAATTTAAAAATAAAACTACAAACATGCAGTGTGTATAATTTAGATGAAGGTGCTGCAGGGTGTATAATAAGGATGAAATTGCATCTCTGGAATAACACGAGAAGAATGTATTCTGTGCCCTGACCAGTAGATAATGCAGAGGGCTGGAGTTTTAACTCTGGACAGCTAGCTTGAGGAAAGGTAATCTAAGCATGTCTGACAACTCTGTTAAGTAGATGGCACGCATGTTTTCAAGCTGCTGAAGGCCTTGAAAAACGGCCCAAACAAAGACTGACCCAGAAACCCAAAGCCATTAGGCAGGAAGAAGCGCACAGTAACTATTCTGAGATCGAAAGTCAGTACCAGTTATCGGTTGGTAAAGCAGCAGTTTCAGCAGAGCAACTTAGGGGTGCCAAGGAAAGGTCCTGGTTACTTACATAAGATAAGGACTCTAAGATAAGGACTCTAAGATTTAGCGAGATAGTGCACAACAAGGTGCCAGTTACAGAAGTCAATATGTACTTATTCCACACGTGGTTTGTAGGCATCAAGAGTACTATTTCTTTGCCATAGAGTTCATTTAGAGTGAACTGGGCTAATCCAATTATTGACCTCTTGAAAACAAGGACTCTTGAGCAGACGAGGCTGAGAGGATCTAAAGTTCCTTTTCATTGCAAAATCTTAAATTGTGTAATCACATGCATTTAGAAGATGAAACAATATTATCTTGCAGAAATAAGAAGCATTACAGCTAAATAATTTTCTTACAAGTCCATTTATGCAAGGGACGTCATCATAATGAAGTGCCGTTCCACTAGGGCAAGCATAGCCATTCGTAGGGGCTTCTCGATAAGGATACGTGGACACAACCCTTCTGTTCATAAAACTAGAGCAAACCGAGAAACAAAACTTTGTATTAGAATATTTTAACAGTATTGCGTATTTTGTGTACGTTTCCAATTTTGATAAATTGCGCAGATTAAAATGGGAGGTAAAAGCAATCTGTATATAATTTTGTGTTACATTGGTTACCTTATTAACAATTTGACTTGCAAAGTATTTTGACGTAAACTGCACTATCCTTGATAAAAAATGGCAATAATTCAGTGAAAATATTAAAACATTTTTATGGTTATAAGGAAACATAGCTTAATAGACACAGGCAACTCTAGCACTACACACTGATCTGAATGTCCAGTTCTAGATCTGGGTACTTAAGGCCGCCAAGTTTGCCCCTTGCAACTTCAACAGTTACTAGCATGTGGTAAACACAATGTTTCTATGCTTATAGGAGGTTATATGTCCTAATAACAAACTGAACCATCCTGCCAATTTTAAGTCAGTACTTGATCTGATATATATATATATATACACATACACAAACACACACACACACATATATATATATATATACATATATATACATAGAGTCCAACACCCATTAACATAAAACGGGCTCTGACACAGCACGGACCATACTCTGAATATTTATTGTTTGTACATGGTGTACCCAGCGTAAGCCATTTCAGTCCTGTTTCGTGTTTCAGCAGACGCGTTTCAGCTACAAGCTTTCTTCAGTGCCGGGAGATCAGCACGGGTTCGCTGGGGCTGTAAAAAGGGGCGTGGCCTCGGACCACCTCTCTGCAACGCAGCCCTGTGGCGCGAACTGGAGGTACCTGGTGGGTTAGTTGGCCCCCATGGACCCTCAGGATTGTAGGGGAATTAATTCCCCAACTTAAAACGCGCCACAGGGCGCGTTTGCATAGTGTTGCTGGGAGGGGCGGGGCCTCCAGCGCGATGCCGGCTTTTTATTTTATTTTGTTTTTTTAGAAGGGGGGCTGTGTGGCCCCCTTCCTTTCCTATTTTTTGGGCCCTGGGGACCCCATCCCCCAGGGCCTGACCCCTAATTTCTTAATTTTAAAAAACGGAAGGGGGCCGCGCGGCCCCCCTCCCGAGGCCATTTTCGGCCCCGGGGACCCCATCCCCCGGGGCATTGCCACTATATATATTTTTTAATATTTTCAAAGGAGGGGGGCTGCGTGGCCCCCCTCCTGAGGCCTCTGTTAGCCCCGGGGACCCCATCCCCCGGGGCTCTGCCTCGGTTTTTTTTTATTTTACTGGAGAGGGGGGCCGCGTGACCCCCTCCTGGGCCACTTCTGGCCCCAAGGACCCCATCCCCCGGGGCCGGCCCTCTCCATTGTAAACCGTGGGGGGAGCCCCAATGCCCCCACGGTCCCTGCCGGCTCCCCGCCTCCTGCGGGAGCTGGCATTGCTTTTCCACATGGGGAGCTGCTGACATGCAGCTCCCCGTGTGGAAAAGCAATCTGCTTTGGATTTTGGAAGCGAGAGCAGGAAACCTGCTCTCGCTTCCAAAATCCAAAGCAGAGTTTGCTATGACTGGCGGGAGCCGCACGGCTCCCGCCCTGCCATAGCAAACAGCAGTGTCTCGGGGGTGGGCACCCCGGGACACTGCAGGAGCCGGCCCTGGGGGGTGGCGGTCCCCAGGGCCATCACGGGCTCTAGGAGGGGGGCCGCGCGGCCCCCCTCCCTTCAATTAGAAAGCCCCGGGGAGGTGGTGGTCCCGGGGCTCCGTAACGGACCCCCACATTTGCATTTTAGTGCCCCGGGGAGGTGGCGGTCCCCGGGGCGTGTGGGGGGGCTCGAGCCCCCCCACACAGGTTTATTAAATTTAGAAAAACAAGCCCCAGGGGGTGGCGGTCACCGGGGCAGCGGGGGGGGGCCATGTGCCCCCCGCAAATATTTTTGAAAAGCCCCGGGGGTGGTGGTCCCCGGGGCATGTGGGGGGGCTCGAGCCCCCCCCACACAGGTTTATTAAATTTAGAAAAACAAGCCCCGGGGGGTGGCGGTCCCCGGGGCTGCGGGGGGGCCGTGTGCCCCCGCGAATATTTTAGAAAAGCCCCGGGGTGGCGGTCCCCGGGGTTTGGGGGGCCTTAGAGGCCTCCCCCACACATCAAAAAACAAGCCCCGAGGGGTGGCGGTCCCCGGGGCTGCGGGAGGGCCGTGTGCCCTCCCGCATAGCATATCATTAAGAGAGCCCCGGGGAGGTGGCGGTCCCCGGGGGCCCCCACGGGCCCCCGCAATTAAAAACTATAAATTGGGCAATGCCCCCGGGACCTGGAGGTCTCATTTAAATGAAGCGCGGGAGCCCACGCTTCAATTTTTTTAATTTTTCGTCAAAATTCGCGCACCCAGCGTAAATTCGGCCGATTTAAAAAAAAAATAAAAAAATGCTTTTTTGGGCCCTGGGGGTCCTTGTGGGACCCCCTGAGCAGGCCTAGGGGGATCAGGGTGTTTCTACCCTGCTCCCTTTTCTTGTTTTTCGCGTTTGTTTCACTGTTTTCTTGTGACTCGGTTCTACTGAGTCACAAGATGGCTGCCAACACTTCCTGGTTTGGAGTGTTGACAGCAAATTAGAATAAAGCTCGTGGTCGGAGGGTCCGCAGATCCACCGCGCCTCTAGATAGATATTTTTATTTTTTAATTTCTCAGCAACTACTGAACGGATTTACACCATTTTTAAAAGGTCGCTTTCTGAACCAAGCGCTACCTTTTTGCAAAATTTGGTGTAATTCCATTCAGCAGTTCGGGTTGTAGCCCTGGCTAAAATTTCCTATGGAAATTAACATGGAGAAAACACTTTTTGGGACCCCCCTTTTTTCTCAGCCCCCACTTGACAAATCACCCCCAAACTTTCAGGATAGGAGCAGACCTGGATCAAACATTTTTTTGGAGAATTTCGCGAAGATTCATCAAACAGTGCCAAAGTTCTTGGCAAAACAAAAAACGCATTTCCTATGGAAACTAGGTTCTAACTATAACTAATTACTGGCAACCGCCAGTAGGATATATTATCTACTGGCGGTCGCCAGTAGATAGTTATAGTTAGGACCTATTATCCATAGGAAATTCGTAACATTCTATTCCCAATAACTTTGGCGTCGTTTGACGAATCATCGCGAAATTTTCAAAACTAGTGGGGCGCTCCGGTCCGCTCCTGTGTTGAAAGTTCCGGGGTGATTCATCAAGCGGGGGCCGAGAAAAAAAGGGGGTCCCAAAACGCGTTTTCCCCATGTTATTTTCCATAGGAAACTTTAGACACGGCTACAGCTTGAACTGCTCAACGGAATTACACCAAATTTGGCAAAAAGGTAGCCCTTGGTTCAGAAAGTCCTTTTTGTTAAATGGTGTAAATCCGTTCAGTAGTTCCTGAGAAATTCAAAAAATAAAAAGGTGGATAATCAATTTTCCATAGGAAACTTTAGGCAAGGCTACAGCCCGAACTGCTGAACGGAATTACACCAAATTTGGCAAAAAGGTAGTGCTTGGTTCAGAAAGCGACCTTTTTTTTTTAAATGGTGTAAATCCGTTCAGTAGTTCCTTAGAAGTTAAAAAATAGAAAATATCGATATCTGGTGACCGAGTCACAAGAAAACAGTAAAAAAAACGATATAAAACAAGAAAAGGGGGCAGGGTAGAAACACTCTGACCCCCCCCCCAGGCCCAAAAAAAAGCATTTTTTTAAAAACAATTCGGACGGAATCGCTCTGGGTGCGAGAATCCGGTAGAAAAAAAAAAAAAGAAATTAAGGGCGGGCTCCGGCGCTTCTGTTTTCCTTAAGCCCCCGGGTGGGCCAGGTCCCGGGGGCAATCCAAATTTAAGTAGCGGGGGCCCCCGTAGCCCCGGGGACCCCACCTCCCCGGGGCTTTGCTCATAATGTGCGGGGGCGCGTGGCCCCCCCGCAGCCCCGGGGACCGCCACCTCCACGGGGCTTTTTTTGAAAAACTGCATGGGGGCTCCTGCCCCCCATGCTGCCCCGGGGACCGCCACCTCCCCGGGGCTATTAGTAATAAGTGGGGGGGGCTCAAGCCCCCCCCCACACTGTCCCAGGGACCACCACCTCCCCGGGCACTAATTAATGAAATGCGGGGGTCCATTGCGGACCCCTGTCCCCGGGGACCACCACCTCCCCGGGGCTATGTTTACGTTGGGAGGGCCGCCCCCCTCCAAAATAAAAAAAAAAGGAAGGCTGGCCAGGCCCCGGGGATGGGATCCCAGGGGCCAATAGTGGCCAAGGGAAGAGGGGCCACGCGGCCCCCCTCCCGAAAAAATAACATGAGGCAATGCTCCGGGGGATGGGATCCCCGTGGCCGAGAAAGGCCTCAGGAGGGAGACCGCCCGGCCCACTCCTTTAAAAAAAAATATATAAATATGTGCCCATGCCCTGGGGGATGGGGTCCCCAGGGCTCAGAAAATATGGAGAGAAGGGGGGCCACACAGCCCCCCTTGTAACCAAAAAAAAGGGGGGGGAAAAGCCGGCATCGCCAGAGGCCCCGCCCCCTCCCTGCAGCACACTGCAAACGCGCCTCCTGGCGCGTTGTGGGTTGGGGGATTAAGTCCCCTAGATCCTGGAGGGTCCTTGGGAGCCAACTAGCCCACCAGGTATCTCCAGTAAGCCCCATACAGTGGGACTGCTGAGAGGTGGTCCGAGGCCACGCCCCTTTTTACTGGGGCGATGAGGTCCACATGTATCTTGAGGACCTCAGGACTAAAATGGACTTCATCCCTCGAGCAGCAGTGCGCCAGGAGGCGCGTTTGCAGAGTGGTGTAAAAAGGGGGCGTGGCCTCAGACCACTCGCAGCAATCCAGCTGTGTGGGGCTTACTGTAGGTAGCTGGTGGGCTAGTTGGCCCCCAGGGACCATCAGGATTCAAGGGGACTTAATCCGCCAACCAGCACGTTTGCAGAATGGTGGAGAAAGGGGGCGTGGCCTGTGTCCACCCGTCAGCAATCCCACCATCTGGGGCATACTGGAGGTATCAGGTAGGCTAGTTGGCCCCTAAGGACCCCCAGCAGCGAAGGGGACTTTAATCCCCATCCAAGAGCGCGCCAGGGAGTGCGTTTGCAGAGTGGTGGGGAAAGGGGGCATGGCCTGCTATGACAACTTAGCAATCCCGCTGTGTGGGACTTACTGGAGGTAATAGGAAGGGTAGTTGGCACCCAAGGTTGACCTTGGGGGCCAACTACCCCTCCTGTTACCTCCAGTAAGTCCTACACAGTGGGATTGCTAAGAGGTCTTCGAAGGCCACGCTCACCTTTCTCCACCACTCTGCATATGTGCATCCTGGCACAGTACTGGTTGGGGGATGAAGTCCACTTTACTCCTGAGGGACTTTGGCAGCCAGGTAGCCCTCCTGGTACCTCCTTTAAGTCCTACGCTGTGGAATGCCTGAGCGCTGGTCAGAGGCCCAGGCCCCTTTCTGCACCACTCTGCAAACGCGACTACTACCTTATAGTTAGAAATTAGCATTTAAAAAACCTTAGAAATTCACTGAAAAAACCATAGGTTTCAGGGACGTTATAGTTAGTTGGACATTTCATTCGTACAAAACCAGAGAAATTCGGCCATTATAGTTAGTTGAGCTAACTATAACTCGCGCCCCCGCAATGCACTGCTGATGACGTCACATATTACATCACTGACATCAAAAATGACATCACTGATGACATCATCCACGTAATATCGGATGCACCTCCTCACACCCTAATATAACCTTTGATACACCCACTCTAAAATTCAGACTAGCATTCTCGAAACCATAGACACATCAATACCAGTTAGTACATACCCACTCACTGATTCATAGGTCTAAACACACATCCACTCACTAACCCATTCAGTCACTCATACACGCAATCACTCATCAATACAGCCACTGATATATGCACTCATACACCCATAGACACCCACACACCGCCACTCACCCACAGTTACTCAAACACCTAGTCAGTCAACCAAAGAATCAATAACACTGCTATTTAGTCACCTATACAGTTACACACACCACCTCACTTACTCATGCAGATTGTAACAGTTACTCTCTTCTACAATCACTGACACAAGCACACACTCATCCATACAGCCACTCACAATCACACTCTCACGTTTAGTCACATATATACACCAACACTCACATATACTGCCTTTCACATATGTAGTTACTTACACATATACCACAGAGACATCCATTCACTCACCAACACAGCCATATGCACAGTCAGTCACCCACCCATACACCCCCTCACAGACGCACTCATGAACCCATACACCCAGTGAATCACCCACTCACTCATCCATGGAGTCACACACACCCTCACCCACCCACACAGACACTCAGGAACACATACAGGTACTCAGACAACTAATCAATAACCCATATAGACACTCATCTACCTACTCACCAACCCATGCAGCAACTTACACACCAACTGACAGACTGATGTAGACATTCACACAGATTAGTCATTCACCCATGTATTCACTAAGACACTTTTACTCACTCACTTATACAGTCAGTCACACACCCACTAAAGTATCAATTCAGACACTGATACACCCACTCATTCCTTAATACGCCTTGGCATGCATATATATATTCACTGAAAAAAACCATAGGTTTCAGGGACGTTATAGTTAGAAATTAGCATTTAAAAAACCTTTGAAATTCACTGAAAAAGCCATAGGTTTCAGAGACGTTATAGTTAGTTGGACATTTCTCTTCTACAAAACCATAGCAATTGCCCAGTTATAGTTAGTTCAGCTAACTATAACTCGCGCACCCGCAATGCACTTCTGATGACGTCACATATTACATCATTCATGACATGGTCAGTGACATCACTGATGACATCTCAAATGACATCACTGATGACATCATCCACGTGAATATCTGATGCACCTCCTCACACTCTAATATAACCTTTGATACACCCACTGTAAAATACAGACTACCATTTTCGAAACCATCGACACACCAATACCAGTTACTACATACGCACTCACTGATTCCAAGGTCTACACACACATCCACTCATTCACCTATAAAGTCACTCATACATGCAGTCACTCATCAATACAACAGTATCATAAGCACTCATAGACCTATACAGACAGACACACACACCACCACTCATCCACCACTCACACAGCTACTCAGTCATGCAAAGAATCAATCACACTTCCATTTACTGACCTATACAGTTATACACACACCACATCACTTATTAAAACAGAAACAAACACATACTTACTCTCTTATACAATCACTGATACAAGTACACACTCATCCATACAGCCACTCTCACAATCACGGAATCTCACGTATAGTCATTTATATACTCCAACTCTCACATACACTGCCTTTTACATATGTAGTTACTTGGACATGTACCACTGAGACATCCATTCTCCCACCAACACACCCATACACACACTCACCCACCCATATAGCTGTTTTCACATGCACTCTTTAACCCATACACCCAGGGAATCAACCACTCACATCTATGCACAGAGTCACACACCTCCCACCTACCCACACACAAACTCAGGCACCCATACAAATACTCAGGCAACCAATCAATAGCCCATATAGACACTCCTGTAGCTACTGACCAACCCATGCAGCAGCTTACACAACAACAGACAGACTGATACAGACATTCACACAGTTTAATCACTAACCCATGCATTCAGTAAGACGCATGTAATCACTCAAACAGTCAGTCACGCACCTACTAAATCCTCCATCCAGACACTTATACACCCACTCATTGTTCAATACACCTTGGCATATATATAATACATATTTAAACTTTAAAGAAACACAGTCACTGGATGATGTCATCAGTGATGTCATTTGAGATGTCATCAGTGATGTCACTGACCATGTCATGAATGATGTAATATGTGACGTCATCAGAAGTGCATTGCGGGTGCGCAAGTTATAGTTAGCTGTACTAACTATAACGGGGCAATATCTATGGTTTTGCAGAAGAGAAATGTCCAACTAACTATAACGTCCCTGAAACCTATAGTTTTTTCAGTAAATTTCAAAGGTTTTTTTAAATGCTAATTTCTAACTATAACATACCAGTCGCGTTTCCAGAGTGGTGGAGAAAGGTGAGCGTGGCCTCCGAAACACCTCTTAGCAATCCCACTGTGTGGTATTTACTGGAGGTAACAGGAGGAGTAGTTAGCCCCAAACGTCAACCTTGGGGGCCAACTATCCCTTTTATTACCACCAGTAAGTCCCCCACAGCAGGATTGCTAACTTCTTATATCAGGCCCAGCCCCCTCCCTGAACCACTGTGCAAATGTGCCCCCTAGCACGTTGTAAGTTGGGGGATTAAGTCCCCTTGAATCCGGAGGGTCCCTGGGGGCCAAGTAGCCCACCAAGTACCTCCAGGAAGTGGCACAGAGCTGCGTTGGAGAGGTGTTCCGAGGCCACGCCCCTTTTTACACCTCTCTGCAACGCAGCTCATGGGCGCTTACTGGAGGTACCTGATGGGCTAGATTGACCCAAGGGACCCTCAGGATTCAAGGGGACTTAATCCCCCAACTTACAACGCGCCAGAGGGCCAGTTTGCACAGTGGTGCAGGGAGGGGGCGGGGCCTGATGTGACAAGTGTGCAAACGTGCCCTGTGGCGCGTTTTAAGTTGGGAGATTAAGTCCCCTTGAATCCTGAGGGTCCCTGGGGGCCAACTAGCCCACCAGGAACCTCCAGTAAGCGCCACAGGGCTGCGTTGCAGAGAGGTGGTCCGAGGCCACGCCCCTTTTTACACCTCTCTGCAACGCAACTCTGTGGCATGCAACTCCCCTTGTGGAAAAGCAATCTGCTTTGGATTTTGAAAGCGAGAGCAGGTTTCCTGCTCTTGCTTCCAAAACCCAAAGCAGAGTTTGCTATGGCGGCTCCCGCCCTGCCATAGCCAACAGCAGTGTCCCGGGGGTGGGCACCCCGGGACACTGCAGGATCTGGCCCTGGGGGGTGGCGGTCCCCAGTGCCATCAAGGGCTCCAGGAGGGGGGCCGCGCGGCCCCCCTCCCTACCATTGCAAAGCCCCGGGGAGGCGGTGGTCCCCGGGGCTCGGGGTCCGTAACGGACCCCCACATTTGCATACTTAGTGCCCCGGGGAGGTGGTGGTCCCCGGGGCGTGTGGGGGGGGCTAAAGCCCCCCCACACAGGTTATTTTTTTTTAAATTAGAGCCCCGGGGAGGTGGCGGTCTCGGGGGCTGCGGGGGGGGGCTATGTGCCCCCCCACGTTATCATCAAAGGCCCGGGGAGGTGGTGGTCCCCGGGGCGAGCCTCCCCCCAACACAGATTTTTTTTGTGTGCCCCCCGCAAAACATAAATGAATCCCCAGGGAGGTGGCGGGCCCCCGCTATACATTTCCTGCATGCCCCCGGGACCTGGCCCACCCGGGGGCTTAAAAATAACTACGCGCGTTTTTTTTTAATTTTAATCTGCAAGATTCGCGCACCCAGCCCGAATTCTGCTGTTTTTTTTTTTTTTTTTAAATGCTTTTTTTGGCATCTGAGCAGGCCTAGGAGGTCAGGGTGTTTCTACCCTGCCCCCTTTTCTTGTTTTTCACCTTTGTTTCACTGTTTTCTTGTGACTCGGTTCTACCGAGTCACAAGATGGCTGCCAACAATTCCTGGTTTGGAGTGTTGGCAGCCAATCACAGTGAAGCTCGTGGTCGGGAGGGTTCGCGAATCCACCGCGTCCCTAGATATCGAAACTTTTATTTTTTGAATTTCTCAGCAACTACTGAACGGATTTACACCATTTAAAAAAAGGTCGCTTTCTGAACCAAGGGCTACCTGTTTGCCAAATTTGATGTAATTCCGTTCAGCAGTTCGGGCTGTAGCCTTGGCTAAAGTTTCCTATGGAAAATTGATTATCCACCTTTTATTTTTTGAATTGCTCAGGAACTAATGAACGGATTTACACCATTTAAAAAAAGGTCGCTTTCTGAACCAAGGGCTACCTGTTTGCCAAATTTGATGTAATTCCGTTCAGCAGTTCGGGCTGTAGCCTTGGCTAAAGTTTCCTATGGAAAATTGATTATCCACCTTTTATTTTTTGAATTTCTCAGGAACTAATGAACGGATTTACACCATTTAAAAAAAGGTCGCTTTCTGAACCAAGGGCTACATGTTTGCCAAATTTGGTGTAATTCCGTTCAGCAGTTCGGGCTGTAGTCGTGTCTAAAGTTTCCTATGGAAAATAACATGGGGAAAACGCGTTTTGGGACCCCCCCCTTTTTTCTCGGCCCCCGCTTGACGAATCACCCCGAAACTTTCAAGACAGGAGCTGACCGGAGCGGGCCACTAGTTTTGAAAATTTCGCAAAGATTCGTCAACCGGTGCGAAAGATATTGGGAAAACAAAAACGCTTTTCCTATGGAAACTAGGTCCGAACTATAACTACCTACTGGCGAACGCCAGTAGGATATATATATATATATATATATATATATATATATATATATATATATATATATATATATATATATATATATAGATATATATATATTAAACTTTAAAAAAAAATCAGTTACTGGATGATGTCATCAGTGACGTCATTTGAGATGTCATCAGTGATGTCATCAGTGATGTCACTGACCAGGTCATGAGTGATGTAATATGTGACGTCATCAGCAGTGCATTGCGAGGGCGCGAGTTATAGTTAGCTCAACTAACTATAACGGCCGAATTTCTCTGGTTTTGTACGAATGACATGTCCAACCAACTAGAACGTGCCTGAAACATATATGTATATACACACACAAAAAATTAAAAAACAGGCAGTGTTTTTAATAGTTTTAATAGGAGCTCACCAGAAGCGCTGCCAAAGGACGGGGTTGTAAAATATCAAGGATGCCTAGTTTTGACTTCACCCCACAACTCTTGCCATCCACCACTTCACACTACCTGCCTCTATCTCATCTTTGCAGGCTTCTTTTCATCTCTGCCTTGTCCCTTTGCCACTCATTTCCTTTCTTTCCTTTGCTCCATGGTTCTCCCTTTTCTGGCTTTCTTTTGCTTTATCAAAGTCAGATGACGAAAAATAAGGTCCTGACCCAAAACTGATGAGACTACTTTTATTTAGTTTTTGCTCTCTAAAAACAAACATTTCATCAGTCAAGTTTAATCTAATATCTAGTCCTACTCTGTTGTAAGCCGATTTATCTAAAACTGTGGAAATCTTACAAATTCAAACGCAGTTTTACTGTGTCTTATAAATGGTATAAACGGAGGGCATGATTTAGGTTCTTAAAAACTTGGAGGAACTGATGAGCATAAAAATGTGTAGTTGGATTACTGGAAGATAACTGAAGAGAGATGTAATACTATGAGCTACTCCAGCAATACATCACATCTCCAATCCGTTCCTAAAACTACCAAACTGCAGGAAAAAAACTGCAGAATTGTCGCTTAAACAACCCTCGGATTATCTGAGAGAGAAGTAATTCTGGGGGGACAAGGTGAAAGTAATGGTTTTACCTCACCCACCTTTGTCTCCGTAGTTACAAACAAGTTCATAATCAGGGCCAACAAGATTTAATGAAGAAAGAGCTGAACAGTATAATGTCTAAGGATCCTTATAGTATCCTTTAGGTAGGCTGCTAGGTCAGGGAATGTACTGCATAATCAACACATCTCCTTCCTTTGCCCTCTTACTAATAGTGAACACTTAGTCTCACGCCTACAATAAGGGTATAAGGAAATGCCTTTTTTGTATGGTCACTCCCAGGTTTTTGGACTGATGCTATTGGTTTGGACTCAGAATGCACCGAGGTCTGCTCACCAGACCTCAGTGCCACTGCCCGACCCCAAAACATGTATGTTACACTGGCTATACACCACTGTCATAGGCTAACTTGCCCAGGGCATTTAAGTTAGAGAGTCATCCCAGTGATTGAAGCACTGGTTGTGACATCCTAGGAGTGACACAGGTAAAATGAATCCACCATTGCAGACTGGAAGCCCAACTTTGCAATTAGAAGCAATAGCAAAGCCAAACCTCCCTCTTCAATATGTGCATGTTACCCAAATGAAAGGCCTACCTAGCCCTAAGTCAGAGTGCAGCATATTTCATGTGCAGAACATGAATTTGACATGTTCTGGCAGTATAAACATAAAACTGATGTTTTTACTGTGGGAAAACTTGGTCGCCCCATTGGCGAGTACAGGGTTACACGCTGATCCCTTTGGCTGTGCTAACTCCTCAACGATGCAACCACAATTGATATCCAAGGTATCAAACAACTTGTTACATTAAGCCTGACTTGACTCTCAAGTCAAAATTAATGTAACATGTTGCGGACAGCAACTTTTACAAAGTTGCCACCTTGTTGCCTTTAATCTCCTGTGCCCTTAACAGTTGCACAGGAAGCCTGTCCACAAAACAGCTTTCTCCTCTCCTGGGGAGACATGCTAACAACTCCCAGGAAAGGAGACAACAGAAGCCTGCACTGTAAAGAGGTGTTCCCTCCCTCCTGCAGTAAGCCACAAGGGTGTTGGACCAAAAGGCGGGCTTCAAAGGAAAAACAACCTTTGAAGGGCAAATGGATAACACTTGGGAGAGGGGCTGCTTCATCGTCTAAGTAGACAGGCTGGCACTAGGGATAGTGTAGGGAATCCAGTAACCAAACTGGTTTTCCAGGGGCATTTAGTCCCCTTGGTAGAAACATTTCTATGTTGGGATAGGGAGTTCTGGACTCCGAGAGAGAGGGTTCTGCCATGATGGAAGTGGGCACAATGGTGCATACTGGGATAGCGAGCTGCCACACTTCTCAGAAAGAGGTCATCAAGAAGGAGGGAGGTAACCTGATAGCCCATTGGCTACCAACCGTATCCTGCCCCTTTTTCGGAGCATAAAAAGGGCACTCCTGGCACACTGAACTCAGATCTCGAATGGACTGGAAGAGGGACCGAAAAAGGACCGCCCTGCTGCACTATGGAACTGGCAGAGAGAGGCTGCACTGGCATAGACTACACCTACTGCAACTAGTGGCTAGCAAAGGAGAAGGGAATGTGCTTGCTGTGCCCTGCTTGTGTAGAAGGTGTCTTCAGAGCCCAGCCGAAGCAAGAGTCAGTTGGCTGGCCTCCTGTTCACAAGCACAGGACCACAACAGCTAAAGAAGTATGCTGGGGCAAGTTGGTAGCCCAAAGTCTTCACATCGCTGCCACCCACCACCATGCAGCACCAGAGACCAGTGCTCAAAGTTGCGCCAGAGTCCACTGACCCAGGAAGAGTCATCTGAGTGCAGCTTGGCCGCCCAAAAGATTTGGCTGTGATCGTGATACAGAGCGACTGCTAATCCAGTGGCAACCTGCCTTCTTCGAGGGACGTCGACCCTTTGACCAGGACCACCTCAGCACCTTTGTGGGCCAAGTAGTAGCTGCAGAAAGACTCCAGTCGACTGAATCTCATCCACAGCATTCTTGAGCATCTTCAGCATCCTGTATCCCTTGCACAGGACCACTTCCATAGGAAACCACAGCAAGGGATAGAAATGCCTGGAACTGACTGGAAACTGCTTCACCTGTTCAGGTAACTGTTTCTGAGGACCTTGCTGGTCCCCCTCATGGGCAGAGATGGTCACCTAAAGTAACTCTGACTGCAACATAACTAGCCAAATGTTTTTGCTCAAAATGTTTAAGTGCCAAATTCGTTGAAATTGCCAATGCTTGTTCACGGTTGAGTGAAATATTCCAACTTACTGTACCTTGTAAATTCTACGTCTCTGGAACGCTCACTTTTTACAAATTTTTTATAAATTTGTGTCGGATTTCCTAAATGTCTCGTCGATTTCTTCTTCAATTGTTTGATGCTGTTTAAATGCTTTATACTTGTTCCTTTTTGCTAGCCTTGCTGCTCAGAACCACAGCTACCCAAGGTTGAGCTAGAGGGTTTAACAAACAAAACCCACTGGTCTTAAAGGGGTTTGGTAAGTGTATTAACGGTTAGTTCGCACAACCACACCATAAAATACACCCCATTTCCTCATAATGGGTAACTGGTCTACATGAACTTTTGTGGCTGTCATTATGTGCTGGAACTTACTAACATCAATACAGAGCCCCAGCATGTGGGTAGCAATGAAAGGAAGCTTATGGGATTGGAATGCTGAAACAGCCACGGATGACTATTCTCTACTTATTCTTATGCTTGGCTCAAATCAAATTTCAATACTCGAGTAGAGAACATAAACTCCTCCAACAGTAACACTTTTCTCCATAATCTGGGTCATACAAGGCCATTTATGAATCTATGACAACTTCACAGGAAAATGTAAAAGTTTTCATTTATGGGTACTGGGTACTTCTTGTAACCTCGTGGTTCTTAGCATTGTGCACTGACGGAGACCCAAGCATATCTTCCTGTACTTCCCACGACTCACCTGACATTGCCCTTATTAAGTGCTCCGTTATTCCCCTTGGTGGCGCCATATAATGGTAACCCCCTCAGGCTTTGCTTTGCATTTATGTTCATTGTTCATCTTTATTGCCTTAAAAAAAGTGCTGACACCCCTTGGGGTCTGGTTCGCACTACATTAGAACTGCAAATAAATAAATAAATATTGCTGAGCAGAGAATTCAGTGAGCGTGTTGTGTTTAAGCGAGGTGAGGCATCATAACAAGCTAGAACTGATTTAATAAAGCAAGTATCCAAATTCGAGACTGAGCTGTTCGCCAAAGTGGCTCCCATTACAAATTGGTCGGCGTTTTACATAAGCATTCTGTTTGGAATGCACCACAGGTTTCACAGAAGTGGAACTAGAGGACACCCTTCCCTGATCTATTTTTGTGGTCTTTCTGTCAACGTAAATATATTAGTATGGCGCGACAATCACCTTGTGGAGTCATGCCCTCTCCGTCCACATACTGTGACTACCCTTATTGATACCCAACGGCATTATTATCTGAGTAGCACCAACAGATAGATGTTTAGGCCTGGAGAGACCAGCTTCCTGCATGCACCACCATATGCCAAGTAGCGGCCGCAACATCCACTATCCGTAGGCGGGCACAGCTTCATGATGGCATGGACAGCCTTGCCAGTATTGTACGCTGCAGGTGCAATTTGCTGTACTTATATCTGTATGATTATTGCTTACCTTATGCTATGCACTACTATACAACTCAATAAAGATGGTTGAAGAAAAAAAGAATGAAGGCATGGACAGGGCTTTCTTCCCAGCAAACAACCTCACCATTCCCTTCATCACTATAAAGCATCCTTGACCTCACTACTCACTCGGGATCTATGAATCAATTTCTTAGCACTCCTTCCTAAAAGATCTCTCCTAGTCCGAAATAAAAGTCCTTAAATAAAAGATTTGGTTCAAATACACATCAAATTGACTCTCAGGGCTTACAGCAATGGTGGGAGAACTGCTGCATCATGTTTATCAAGGAGTCAACATAGAAGATGCAACCTAGCCATTTACAGGTTACTACTTAACATAGATTTTACAAAAGAACCGCAGAACGCAATGTCAACTGTACTTAAGGCTGCATTTTATAATGCGCTGTTGAACTTTAATTCAGAAGCAGCTTTGTCAGTTGTACAGCTCTCGGGGAGATGGATATTAAAAACCATCAACATGAATAATTTCCTTGTGAAACAGATTACTGGCCTCAAACCCATCCACAGCACTGTGCACACTGCACAGTCACAATAGCATCCGCATTTAAAACAATCTAATTAGCGCCGAGCACTCCGCCTGCCAAGTGGAACAGCACCTTGGGGCACATTTACCTTTAGTAGAAAAAGAGGTCATTGCATCAGCCCCAGAAAAGATTGATCTCTCGAGTTATAAATAATTGATGAAACAGGATCTGTGCCGCGACCGCAGCTTGGACAACTGCATTTGATTTCTGAGAGGGAGTGGATTGGTTTTCAGTTCCCTTTGTGAAAGGCCTGCACACACATTAGCAGAAAATCGCATTTTACTTTGGAACAAATGTACAGGTCAAATCAGATTGTTGTAATGAAAGATGTCACGTAGCCAGGAAACGTAAATTATAAGATGATCATTTATTGAAGATGTTATCTCTTAGTTACAGGTAAATAGGTAAACGACCCACCAGCAGCAACATCCTTGCTGCTCAGCCCACCCTCCATCTCACATTCATTCCACCCAGGCACTCATCAACATCCCATTCCATCACATCACATCACACTCACACTGGCTGAGCAGCAGAGAACTGGGAACCATGGAGAGGATGCATAGCGCCAACCACAGGTTACAACACATCTCCTCCCCTTAGAGAAACAATTGGAAATACCAACAGATCAACCCCTAAATATTCAACCTAATAAATCATTAATTACAAAAAATGGAATTAAATGATCATTCAGTCCTTTAAACATCTGACTCGTAGATAATCCAAACATGCAAATCCCCTGCAGGACTTAGGGAATTAATATGCCCCCTACTACACACAGTTAATCTTTAACCCCTTAGGAAGGACACATGCAGAATCACTAGGGTGCAACACAATTCCTACACTTCTTCTTAACCCCTTAGGAAGGACACATGCAGAATCACTAGGGTGCAACACAATTCCTACACTTCTTCTTAACCCCTTAGGAAGGACACATGCAGAATCACTAGGGTGCAACACAATTCCTACACTTCTTCTTAACCCACTTAGGAAGGACACTTCGCAAACTAGGGTGCAGCCCACACACTCGCCCTATACTGCAACACACATGCCATAAACCTATCAGGACCAGGGGCACATGAACACATCACTCTCCTACTATCAATGTGGCAAAATGCATACAACACTCACCTTATACTGCATAAGGCTCCCAGGCATTAAAATGCAGGCTACAAGGCATATCCAAGGCATTAAAATGCAGGCTACAAGGCATACTCCCCCCTTCTGCGTACACCTAGCACGACCAGGGGTACATAGCCATACCCGCCCCCCTCCTTTTGCATAAACAACAGGACCAGGGGAAATTATCCAACATGACACTACACACTCCACCCAGACTTTTAAGTCACAATTACAAATAAGACTCTAACATACAACCTCATAAAACATTCCTAAAATTCCGCATGGCATTGAGAATTCAGCACAACATACACAGCACAATATACACAGGCCGCAAATCCAGAAGAGCAATGACAAACTCAGGCAGCAAACTCAGCATGGCATTGACAAAATACTAAACCTAAACATCCAGCAAAGCATGACCGACATCATGCGTAACTTCCCACAAAGCATCGAAAATAAGACTTTAGCATACCATATTCAGGATAGCATCAAAACACTTGACAGCATATCTAAAGAACACCTTAGAAATTCTCCCTCCGCCATGTAACTCGTCCTTCACCCTGGTGAGTGACTCCTAACCCGAACACATCGTAATTTGTCTCAAGATACAGAATCACAGAGTACCATTCTGTTTATCACTTTCAGTGAAGCCAAAATCCACCTTACTTGAATGCTCACAGTACTCAGGATGGCACCGAAATACAATCTGAAACATGGTCGGTAACCTTCCACTGATGTGCCCACACACCAGCCTGAGCAGCACGCTTCAACTTTCGATGGGTATGCAACCAATCACACACTTCCCAGTCAGCGCATCTAATCACTAGGCTGCTATGATGAGCCAACAGTATTCCTCATGTCAATGTGCAATATCCCACAATTTACCACTGTAAATCCCCTGTTGTTGTACACATACATTTCAGTTTTTTTTCCTCCCCTATGCCGTAACCACTTCCTGGCGTTTAAACCAATGCAAAACTGCAGATCACATTCTACTTCTTCAGTGACGTGGTCTATCACTACTGCACAGCCCAGCATTCATGGCCTCCCTGAACGCCGCGCACAATCCTTTAAAACCATGGCAGGAGTGCACGGTAGGATTACGCTTTTCCCCATGCTCACACCATACACGCGCCAGCCATGGCAACGTACTTCAAATTCCAATGCCAATGGACCCGGCACTCTTCAAAAACAGCAGCACAGTCTCGCTTAAGTGTTCCCTGCATCCTGCAGAAACTACAAAAGAAAAAACTCTGAGGACTCCAGAACCACCAAAACCAGACACCTGAAGCCACCACTGCGCCCGTCGCTCCCAGCCTGAGTCTAAGTGCGCCAATGGTGTCATCAAGGTGCCCCAGCTCTCCTGAGCCAGAGTTCATTGTGGTTTCACCACTCGTGGACCAACCGACGTCGCCTGCACCTGCATGCAGGCTCCCCTCTACCGTAACTGGTTCTGGTCCTAAAGTCACCTCTGCATCCGTCGCCCCTGGGCAGAGGAGAATAGGACCAAAGGTGCCCCTGCATCGCTCAGCTTTGTAAGGCCTGAGCCCCATGTTGGTTCAGCCCGACTGGCCTGCCAGCCAGAACCTGCAGCATCTTTGTACAGTTACCGATCTACATGGAATAACATTGGGCTCCTGACGCTGTTTTGCACCCCACGCTTGGCCGCCCTCTTGCCGCTGGTGGTTTACTGTTGGTGCTGCTTTTGACTTTGCCCACCACTCACCTTAACTCCTGAAGATTGGCCCTGCAAGTTGCAGCACTATACCCGTTTGCAATACTTGCTCTTCCTTCCATAGGATAACATTGCCAAACTCAAAAATTGCACTGTGTCCACTTTTAGAACTAAAAAGAATTTATATTTAAAAACGTACTTACCTGAAAAATTTCACTCCGATGCCTAAACCTATATAAAGATACTTGCTGTTTTTATAAATTTGTGTGGATCTCCTTTTTGAGTCGTGTGTGTCATTCATTGATCATTGTGTGTATTTGTAGATGTCTTGCACTCCTCTCGGTTGAGCCTAAGGCTGGTTGACCACACTACCCCTAATAGAGCACCTTGGCATTGCCTAAGCAAGCCTCTGTCCACTTATAAGGGAACCCCTGGACATTTACATGGTATATCAGATGTACGACAATTTCATTTTGCGAGTCTCTAATTGCAATTTTTCGCAACTCGCAATTAGAGACTTGCAAAATGAAATGTACTAATGTGTCTCGGACACATTTTGGGACTCCCAATGGGGCCGCAAATGACCTACCTCATCAATATTCATGAGTTGGGTCACAATTTGTGACCCATTGGTAATGGCCTGTTATCACAGGGATAGTGGCCTGCTGGGGATAGCAGACCACCAGGTCTTATTGCTTTTTAAAAAAGCCATTTTATTTTTAAATATTTTTTTTTTTTTTTTTTTTTTTTTTTTATTCAGCCCATTGTCCTTGAAGGAAAATTGGATGCATTTCAAAAAGAAAAATGCTTTTAAGAGCAGGCAGTCGTCCGTGGGACCACTGCCTGCTCTTAAAAAATGTTGGCGTCCACACTCGCAAACGGGAATGGGTCCCTTGGGGACCCAATCTCATTTGCGAATGGGAGTTGGTGGTAAACTGTATGTTGAGCAATTGCATTCCGGTGGCAAAACATTCATACATGCCCCAGCGACTCGCTATAAGGAAGGGACGCCCTTGACACGCCCCTTTCTAATAGCGACTCGCAAACCCCTATTTTGCGAGTCGGTAATAGGATACTGATTCGCAAAATAGGGTTAGTACATACCAGAAGTCGTTTTAACGGTCACAAACGGCTGATTCTCCATTACCAACCGCTAAAACCGGTCGTACATCTGGCCCTTAGTCTTTTTTCCTAAGAATCACAGAGATTACTTGCTTCCCTTTTATCATGGGACCCCCCATGAACTATTATTTCCTTCTCCCCTCGTACCTTAGCTTTGGCTTGTTTGTCGGGTGGGACATTCATCCCTTCATTTCCTACTCTCTTCATATACTCTGTCATCCTACCCTTCTCACTCAACTAGGATTTCTTTTCTTTACACTAGTACTTTACCCTTGCCCATGCCCTAGAACTTTTAAGATTAAATAACAAAACGTGTACGTATAAAGCTCACATTCACCCCCAAAGGGCATCATGATGCTAAATAGCAGATGTTACATTTTACTTAACCCTATGGACTCATTTTATTGACCTCAGGAGGATGAAAGACAAAGCCGACCCTTCAAACCTCTGACCAGGACACAGATTCCTGGAGTGGGTATACTATTTCACTGAACCATCAGACCAGAATCTGTCCCTACATAAATCCCAGTCCCTTTTTACATAACTATTTACTATTTCCTCTAGAATAGCGAATACTCCGGTACCTATATTTCTGCGTATAAACTAGTACATTAGCAGATTAATAAACAATGTATACATAAAAATGCAAACTTAAAATTAAACATTTTAAAATGCTCTACGAACATGAAGGAACTTGAAACAGGAGGCTCAAAATGATTTGCTATACGGAGCTTGATTCTAGAGTCTAGTAGATCGCTTCGTCTTTTAAAAATGAAACAGATTTTGAAAAGCTCCAACATTCCCATTAAACTTGAAATTTTTACTTTTGATTTTTCGGGGGATAATCAAATAAAACATTTCGTAATTTGTGTGTATTTTCATTTACACCAGTTTCTGTATTTTTGTGTACTGTTTTTCGGTTTGAATCGTAGTAATTCATAACGCTGTGGTCCCTGGTTTCCAAAAGTGATTCAGGGGGTCCGCAGAAGCCAAAAGGTGAAGAACTACTGACCTAGAACCTCTTGCCAAGGACTATACTAATTGATATGTTCCCCCTAGCTAAACACTGGTAACTCCAACCCAACCTATACCATAGTAGCGGTATCCCTACTTTATAAAGTACCTCTACCTTAATGTATTTACCCTAGTATCCCTTCATCTTCTCAACTCTCCATAACCCTGTCACTTTTCTGCCAGCCAGTTCGTTTTGTGGTGGTTTGTCAGTCTACTTTTTGTCAAATCAGACAAACAGCAGTAATTGATTTGCTTTTATTAATGAATTAATGTTAAAAATTAAGATGTTCTATAGTTATTCCATTTCTAGCTCCTCTATCATTATACTGAATGAAGGCTCTAAGTTTACCTAAAGGATATACGATATTATGTTGGAGGCATTTATTTTTTTAATTTACATTTGTTTTGCCCGGTGAAAAAATATTTAATCACAATTCTTATGATCTGAATGGTATAGTTTATTCCAATGATAAGAGGGGAAGGACTTGTAAGAAGCAAAGCTATGCAGGGATTGCTGAATTGTCGAGCAACTATCATGATTTTCAGCTGATAAATGGCTTAGTTTATTGCCTTGTAGCAAATTCATCTAGAAAACTAAAAGTAGAGGTATACATTTTAAATGAGATTTGAATGACCCAGATTGTTAGTGAAATTTTAGCACAGAAGCACCAAAACACGAACAACCAGAATGCAAGCAGCACCTGTGTTTTCCTTGCTATTTTTTAGCATAAAATGCTTTGACTCATTCCATGCTAAATTTAGTGCTAAATTCCGGTTTGGCATTTTGCCCAATTGCTCTTAATTTATTTGCTGAATTTCATGTAATTAAGCGAATTTACAAGTGCTGTCCAAAATATATGGGATCGTTGCAGTTAAAGGCACTTGGTTTGAGTTAGTTTTCTATTTGTTCACATCAGGGAATGCCACGTTCTGTCCAGACGTGATTTTCCAATTCCGATGCTCTGAAATGCGGCCACTGTGCTTTACTGAAGTACAAACTACATGTTGGACTAAAATAGACACCAGGACGCTTTTGTGCAGAAAAATTGTGTAAAATGCCCAAGGCAGCATTTCACCTTAAACCTCCTAATTTTTTTTTAACATTTCATGCAATGACCTCTAAGGAATTTACGCAACTTTCATGGAAGCCAAATTTTAATTTAATTTCTCTGAATTTGAAAGACTGAGTGGGCGCCCGGCATTGCAAAGCGTGAGGAGGCGTGAAAGAGGGTAGAGCAGCTCTAATATTCTCTTACATTTAGAGGATTTAAGTGACTGTAGGATCAATGTTTTATTTTAATATTTTGGTTTAGGATCCATGTGGCATTTATCTATTAAGGAGAGTAGGTTTTGTATATTGTAATGTATTGTATAATTAAAGAAAAATAACATTAAAAATAAATTGAGAGTGAGGCAAACACATCAACTGACTGATCTGGAAAGGGTGGAATTAATAGGATAAGATGTCTCACCACAAGATGCAGAATATACCCACTGTAGTCCCGATTACAGCGAGCCCCTAAGTTTCAATATGGGCAGTTATCCTGGTTACTGCACATTTCGCAATTACAAGCTGTGCAATAAACCTCATAGGTAAAACCTGCTGAAATGTACCGGGGCGAAGAAATGCCTGATAAAAAACAGGACAAGCAGATTTTAGTGCGGAAAATACAAAATCCACTTATTATGTCTCATTTCAAGGGCAGGAATTGTAATTGGGTCCTATTTATCGCACACAATATATTCCAATTCCAGCAGAGTCAGAATACATAGATACTATAAATATCTGAACCTTTTTTGGGCAAAATGTAATCTGGGCCTGTGTACAAAATCTGCCTTTAATACATGGTCACCTCAGATTTTTTCCCTTTTCCAAGACCCTATTTTTGTTGGCTTTAGGTTTGCTAAATAGTAGTTAAAATGCCTGTGCTTTCCCTTTAAATGATGTGCTCTTACATTGGGACTCCTTTTTTGTCCTATAGAACTTCCCTGTATGTCTATTGTAAATGGGGCCTAAAGTGCACTTGTGGCATGGAAAGTTAAAAGCTTTATGTGGGCTGCAGCGAGCAGTCACACCACTCAAAGATATGACAAAAATATTGGTTACTCTAAGAGTACCACTGTGCACTGGATGGCCTGAAGCCTAAATGCATTGCAATGGCACAGGGAAAATATATTTGTCATGTACGAAAAGTCTATCTTTATATATCCATAACTCACCCATAAACCTTGCCTTGTAAGCCCACAGGGCAGGAAAGTAACAAACAAGCATTTGCAATGCAATAGGTCTCGCATTTACGCAAGTTTAAGCTATTGGCATTGTAAATGACAATGCCTTTATTTATGTTTTAAAAACGAAAACAAAATAAAAGGCATTGTCATTGCAATGTCAATAGCTCAAACTCGCGTAAATGCGAGACCTATTGCATTGCAAATGCTTGTTTTAAATGACCGAGTAGGTCATTGAGAGTTTTTTTACTGGCGCATTTTAATCCAAAATAGTGCATAAAAAAACACTTACTCATTCCCCTTGGGCCTATCCCTTATCCGCTACACCATTCCACATCCCCCCATGACCCCCTGCGACCCCCGCTCCCACTTGCATTAATTATAAACCTTTCTGTTGTTCAATGCTCTGTTGCTGTGCAGCGAGGCTAACATTATAAACCTTTTGCAGAAATTCTACAGCTCCATTCAACAGCAACAAGACGTCACTGCTCGGCTTCTATGGGAAGCAAAAGTATTCAGGGGCAGTTTGACAACAAAAACCATGCTTTATCTGTGACAGTGAGCGCTTCCTGCTGGGGGGTGTTGAAGGAATGCTGAAAAACGTGGAGTGCGCAGGAAAGAGTGAGCTATTACATTGATCATAAACGAATGTACAATATAAGGGGCTCTTACTCATCCCGCCCTTTTTGTTCTTATTTCGGAAAGACAAACAAGAACACCAAAGTGAATTCAAAATAATTTTTTTTAAAAAGCACATCGAAGACGTAATGGGCTAAAAAGTTGTGGGTAGGCCGCACAGCAATTATTGGGCTGTGACACGCTGTTGTCTTCGCAAGCGCCTCACCTTAAATACATTTTTAAGCTCCGATTAGTCAGTGAATTCAGCCATGCTGCCGAGGAACCGTCCGGTATCATCCGCAAGAGAGAAGCAGCCCAGAGGCATAGCACGCCTGGTTGGGCAGAGTGTGGAAGTGAGGCGAAGCACTGACACCCCGGAGCTGGCCTGGCTGCTGCTGCGCCCGTCCTTGCCCTGTGGCTGCCTCTAGCAGCCCGGTTTGCCGCTGCTTATGCCCCTTGCAGCCCTCCACACTTTCACCCAATGTCGGCGGCATCGCTCCCAGCAACGTTGTAAATAATGGTCACATGGTTGTTGGGAGCGAATCATGGGTCGCTAGGGGGCAGTTGCGAATGTTTTTTTTTTTTTTTTTTTTCCCTCGGTTGAGTAGGCAGCGAGAACAATTTTGTATGTCTAGCTGTCCCAGCCTCTGTCTTAGCCGAGGTCGGGGCAGAAGGGAAGAGCTGTGGCTAACGCCGAAGCGGGAGATAAGTGTGCGGCCGCCATGAATACAAAGCTTGGCGTGCCGCACTTTATAAAAACATATACATTTTAAAAGAAAAGCATTTTGGTTGCGCGCGCGATAATAAAGTTGCGCGGCCGCCATATGCGATTTATAAAACAAGCTGTCGCCATTGCCAAAGCAGAATGGAAAAAAAAAAAAAAAAAGAGTTCTCACCGGCTAATGAAGGAGACAGTGTAACGCCGCAAGTAAAAGATCCAGTCCTGATGGCCGGTCCCAAAACGAGACAGGGCGGTAACAAGGAGGGACTAAGAAGCCTCATTATCAATCGGAAGCCAGCATTTACCATGGACGATGACGCCAGCCAATGAAAAATATGGGCGGGGCTTCCACACCACTTCTAAAAAATACCCTAATACAACATGCCTCGCAAAGTGAGCAGCGCATGCGCTGCAACGCTAGGCTCGACCGAAAAATGGCACACTAAATATTGGGGCTAGTGTGCTTTCACAATGAAATAACATCCAAAAGCTATTTCATGTGTAGGTCTGGCTAGACTTTTCCCTAACAGGCATGGGTGGGATTAAAATATTTATTTCCCACCTCCGCTTAGACAAGAGCTCGAGAAATGCTTGAAAGTTATTTCCTGATTAGTTTTTAAAATCTGACATAATGGTGCATTCTGATGTTTGCTTACTTAAGCAGAAATGCAACTTTGTCAAACTGTAATTTAGGCTACCTGTGCAAGAACTGACTTAAGACTAGTTCTGCCACTCATCACATCTCCAGAGCCAGAATACATACACTTGGCTGGGAGAGGCAATGACTGCCTCAGAGGACAATGGTTTGTCTCTGACCTCAGGAAAGGGCAATGTGTGTTAACTCCTGACCACGCAGCAGGGATTAGCTATCTGAGAGTGGACAGGAACAGATAGCAGAACAGAGGGCAGCTTCAACACTATCTGTTTCGACTTGGAGATGCCAGGGAGGGTTTCTCCTATTCACTGGAAGGACTCAGAGACACCCCATTCCTAGTCACAGTAGGATTGGGGAGGGGGAAATTCTGCCACCTATCAAACTGCCAGAGCTAGAAATACACAGCCTTGGGTGGAAGAGTTAACTCAAGTTCAGAGAACAATTACTTGCTTCAGGCATAGGAAAGAGCAATGAGTGTTAGATAATTGCTGCTAAGTGGTCAGCAGTTATCTGGGAGTGGACAGGAACCGTTGGCAGAACAAAGTGCAGCTTTAGTACCATCTCTTTTGAAACCAAGAATAACTCAAACAAGTGTCTTATAAATGTTCCCCAGAAACACATACCATAAAAAACGAATGAAGAAATTCTGCCTTGGCGAGGGAGGCACAAATTTGAAGAACACAATGTTTGATGCATGATGCTAAGCATTTTGTTAGAACAGACCATGACTGTGTAGAACCAGTATAATAACCTTAGCAGATGATAACAGGTCAAAATTAAAGAAGTCTAATGAAGTCAAATGATCATTGTGAACCCCCTTTACTATCAAAGCAAGCAACATACAGCCAAGGAAGCACTTAACCTTCAAAAAGAAGAAAAAAAATGTCAAGAAGAAATTGAGAATATAAAAAGGGTATGCCTTGACTGAGAATCATTCTGGCATGCTGAAAAAGGGAAAAGATTCCAAGGAAGACAGGGCTTGAAGGTTTTCATATGCTCTTATGACAGCAAGGAAGGTCCTTCAATTTCCATCTGAGGACAGGAAAAGGGGACTAGTATTTGCAAATGGAGTAAATGTTTAGTAAAATGGTTAAGCTTTGTAGTTCTTCAATGGAGCAAACATTTTTGTATGGATTTGGCTTATACATATTTGGCTTATATATTAGCCTTTATAAAACTGACAAAGTATGCAAAAAAAGTTAACTAAAAATAAAAAGTAACGCGTATTAAATGTTCCTCACCAGAAAGTCTGTTTTGCTGTCTGGATAACATTTGCAGTCATCTCCACATCGATATAGTCATAGTGCAGGGTTCCGGGATCAGTCGATGAACCAGTTTCAGCCAGGAGAATTCCAATCCATCTACCCATGCTTTCAGAAGATGAAGCCTTAAACGATAAGAAAAAAGATCAGATGCTGTTTATTGTACAGCTCGTAGCAGCTTCTTAAGAACTTGTGTTTGTTGATGAGACCGTGATATACTGCATCAGATTTACTTTGATATTCTCTTGAGAACATTAGAAGACAACCATAGTGTTTTAAACGCTACCGCCAACTTAATTGAACGCATTCAATAAGATGATAGAATCAAATTGACAAGCTATAGCTGAGTGGTTACAGTCTTGATTCAAGTTATGATCGAGGTACAGCCCTTCATGAAAAGTAGAAGTATAAACCAGCGTTCCGAAGGCTATTGTTGGCAAGTTGGTATGTGTGAGGGGTTGAAATGACAGAAAGTAGAGAAATCTAGCTAAGGGGTTCAAAGTGAATCAGTCAAAACAGGACATGGATCAGGTGTCTGATGGAAGAGCATTGCTTACAGAACATTTCCAATAGAAACAGCACCATAAACATGTATTTCAGACTGCGAGGAACAGATCAAACCCCACAGAAAAGGTGGGAATGTTGACCTGTAAAAACAACGAAAAACGGGAGAGTGGATCTTGAATTTTAGATCCTTTGATCAGCAAAGTTACTGAACTAATTGAACCCCGTCTATCACTTTATATGCTGTACCACACTGAATAGGGGTAAAAACTATAATTGCAGCTGACAGCAAGGATTTGTTGATCAAATTTAAATAGAGGAATCGAATGCAAACTATTTTGTTGATACTTCAAAAACCATATGTCAAAATGTGAAATCTATCCCACAAGTTGAATACTGTCCATGATCCAAATATGTAAACTCATTTTTTGCATATAGCACCAAATTCAATCCCTTGAGCCGTGAGACATTGCTTTAAATATTTGTTCAATGAAAATCAAGTGGTCCCTTGACAAATATCAGCCCCTGTTGAGAACAGCAGCAGCTTCTATGGCTCATATAGAATGTGCATGAATGTCAGCTGGAGGGTCTTCTATGGAGAATACAAACCTAGTGACCCAAAATGAAATTGCACATTTGGTGAATGCCTTGCCTTTCTTGGCTCCAACAAAGCCCACTTCGTTTTGTGTGGTCAATGTTGTACGATACAACACGCTTAAGGTACAGAATATGTGATGGGCTGGACTATGTGGAAGGCATACACGACCTTTAGTAGTAAGGAAGAACAGGGGCAAAGTAGCAGCTCACTTGTGTAGAAACTGAAGGAAGCCTGTACCAAAAGGACCTGTAATACAGCAGCCCTATGTGACAAATGTATGCTACTAGGAACACAGCATTTAAAGTAAGCAAACAACCCTTATCAATCAGAGGTCTATATTATCTGAATTTACAGTACCAACCATCCAGATATACAAAACTGGTTTTAACCCCTTCATGCCCAACCCGAAGACCTCTTTAAATGCAAATGTATGGAAAATAGCTGAAAGGATTCACACCAAAACACACACTTTGTGAATACAATTCGAAGGTTCTGGCAAATTTGGTGTAATTCTGTTCAGCCATTTTTCTGTATCTGAGAGCAAAGTTTCCTATGGGAATTAACATGTGAAATCAATGTTTTGGAAACCCCTTTTTTCTTAGCCCCTGCTTGTCGGATCTCGAGAAACTTTCCATGAAGGAGCTGAGCTGGATGAATGTTTTTTGGGAAGGTGGAGTGTAAATTTGTAAACTGCGCCAAAGTTATTACCGAAACAATAAACGTTCTTCCTACAGAAACTTTGGCCTAACCATAACTACGTTGTGTAATGGATAGCGTTCAAGTGGAGGTATCAAAACAGATTTATTTAGATTTTCTAAAAATGTCAGAGACTTTAAAGATTTTTTTTTGCAGAAAGTAGATATATATATGGATAATGTTACTTACCCAGTAAGCATCTGTTCTTGGCATGTAGAGCTGTAGATTCACATGCTTTGCATACTCCTGCCATCTAGTGTTGGGTCCGGATGTTTGCAAGTTGTTTTTCTTCGAAGAAGTCTTTCCTAGTCACGAGGTAAGGTGACTCCTCCTTTCGGTGATAGTGCGCATGGTCATCGACTCCATTGTTAGATTGTTTTCCCGCAAGAGGGTGAGAATGGAGTAAGTAAGTGTAGTATAGAGATGTCCATGCGTATAAATGTAGAATGAAGAACTAACAACTACAGGTACCTGGGGAGGCGGGTTGGCGCATGTGAATCTACAGCTCTACATGCCAAGAACAGGTGCTTACTGGGTAAGTAACATTATCCGTTCGAGGCATGTGTGCTGTAGATAAACATGCTTTGCATAGACTATAAAGCAGTATTCTCCCAAAGCGGTGGCTAACCTGTAGATGTTGCAGTTGTTTGGAACAGTGTTTTAAGTACTGCTTGGCCTACATTAGCCTGTTGTCGTGCTAACACATCTACACAATAGTGTTTGGTAAATGTGTGTGGTGTAGACCATGTAGCTGCTTTACATATGTCAGCTAGAGGGATGTTAAATAAAAAGGCCACAGAAGCCCCTATTTTGCGAGTGGCATGTGCTCTAGGGGGTATAGACAAAGTCCTTTTTGCTTTACCATTGCATGTTTGAATGCATTTAACAATCCATCTCGCAATACCAGATTTAGAGATAGGATTGCCTTTATGAGGTGGAGCAAATGCAACAAACAGTTGTTTTGTGGAAGTCCTTTGTCCTATCTATGTAGTACAATAAAGATCTTTTAACGTCAAGCGTGTGAAGAGCGCGTTCTGCTACGGAATCACGTTGAGGAAAGAAAACTGGTAACTCAACCAATTGGTTTATATGAAAAGCGGAAACTACTTTGGGAAGGAATTTGGGGTTGGTACGGAGAACTATCCTGTCTTTGTGTAGCTGAAAGAAAGGTTCTTCTAGCGTTAATGCCTGTAGCTTACCAACTCTCCTCAGTGATGTGATAGCAATGAGGAAAGCTACTTTTCATGAGAGGAACTATAAAGGGCATTTGTGTAATGGTTCAAAAGGTGGACCCATGAGCCTTGTGAGGACAATGTTGAGATTCCACACTGGAGCACGAGGAATCCTTGGTGTTATTACCCTTTTTAAACCTGCCATGAAGGCTTTGATTACTGGAACTCTGAATAGTGACAGATGTTGCCTATTTTGTAAGTATGCAGCTACAGCTACAAGGTGCAAACGAATAGACGTGTAAGCCAGTCCTGTTCGTTGTAAATGTAACAAATATTGTTTTGTATAGAAGCATCTAAAGGATTGATGTTGCTGTTATTGCAATATACAGCAAAACCTTTCCATTTTGCAGCATAGCAAGCTCTGGTGGTAGGCTTTCTTGCTTCTTTTAGAATATTCATACAGTCTGGCGGTAAATTTAAGTAACCA
Organism: Calotriton arnoldi; assembly: GCA_963921515.1. NCBI lineage: Eukaryota > Metazoa > Chordata > Amphibia > Caudata > Salamandridae > Calotriton > Calotriton arnoldi. Next base: position 165,880 of record CAWUFW010002370.1, read on the forward strand.
AACTCTATGACTTCAGGAGCCAGATCGCTCAATTCAGTTCTTTGGGATTTGTATATCTGATTTCTCCATGAGGCTGGAGTTCAGGTGCAGTTTTTGATGTGGAACTAGTGACAGCTCCAACAGGGTGGTGTACCATGGTTGGCGAGCCCTTGTGAGAGCTACCAGAATTAGTGTGGAGGATGTTTGCCTGATCTTCCGAACCACCCATGGAATGAGAGGGAGAGGCGGAAAAGCGTAGGCAAATATCCCTGACCAGTTCATCCATCGGGCATTGCCCTTTGACCGTGGGTGTGGGTACCTGGAGCTGAAGTTTGGGCATTTTGCGTTTTCGGCTTTGGCGAATAGGTCTATTTGTGGGAATCCCCACTGTTGGAAGTACAGAAGGAGAACTTGGGGGTGAAGTTCCCACTCGTGAATTTGTTGCCTTCTTCTGCCGAGATCGGCAATTTGATGGTTTACTCCTGGGAGATGTTCTGCCAGAAGATAAATCCTGTGATGGATCGCCCAATTCCAAATGGCCTGAGAGAGGCGTGACAGTTGGAGAGAGTGTGTCCCCCCTGTTTTTGTACATAGTACATTGCTGTCATGTTGTCCGTCCGGACTAGGACAGTTTTGGCTATGAGATGAGTCTGAAAAGCTTTTAGTGCTAGGAAGACAGCTAAGAGCTCTAGATGGTTGAGGTGGAGAGTTTTCTGCTTGTTGCTCCACATGCCTTGTATTGTGTAATCTTTTAGGTGAGCCCCCCCCCCCAACCTGTTAGAGATGCGTCTGCTGTGAACACGATCTGTGGAACAGGGTCGATGAAAGGTACCCTGCTGATAGGTTTTGTGGGTTCCACCACTGCAGAGAGCGATGTGTACGGCCATCTACCAACACTAGATCGGTTAACAGACCCTGTGATTGATTCCACGGTCGTGCTAAGCACTCTTGTAGGGGACGCATGTGAAGCCTTGCATGGGATACAATTGCTATGCAAGACGCCATCATTCCCAGTAATTGCATGAACACTCTGGCTGATAATGGTTGGTTGGGCTGAAACTGTTGAATGGCAGCCTGAATATTGTGTATTCTGGCTACATTGGGAGAGGCTAGAGCCTCGACTGTGTCTAGAGTAGCTCCTAGATAAGACTGCATCTGTGAGGGGTGCAGGTGAGACTTTTGGGCATTGATGGTGAAGCCCAGTAGATGAAGTAGATCTATTGGGATCTGTGTGTGCGGCAGACAGTTTTGGTGAGTGCTGGCTTTGATGAGCCAGTCGTCTAGACGTGAATTTGTTGTCTTCTGAGATGAGCAGCGACTACTGCCAGACATTTGGTAAAAACTCTGGGCGCTGTAGTCACTCCGAAGGGAAGTACTTTGAACTGGTAGTGCTTGCCTGCTATCACAAATCTCAGGTATTTGCGATGAGCAGGATGAATTGGAACATGAAAATATGCGTCTTTCAAATCTAGAGTAGACATAACGTCTGCTGTTTGTAAAAATGGGAGTACTTGTTGCAGTGTCACCATGTGAAAATGCTCTGACAGTATGTAAGGGTTTAGCTCCTTCAAATCTAGAATAGGTCTTAGGGAACCGTCCTTTTTGGGGATGAGAAAGAACAGAGAGTAAACCCCTGAGCCCTGGTACTGTTTTGGAACTGGCTCTATCGCTTCTTTTAGTAAAAGGGACTGGACCTCTTGTTTTAACAAGTGTGTGTGTTCTGGAGATAACTTGTGAGAGCGAGGTGAAATGTTTGGTGGATTGCTGGTAAGCTCCAGGCAATAACCATGTTGGATAATTCCAAGCACCCATTTGTCTGATGGTATGGACTGCCAAATCAGACCCTCCAGGATTCCGCGATTTGCCGCGAAATCGGCACTTTTGTAAAAATGCAGCGATTTTTACAAAAGGGCCCGCAAAATCGGCACTTTTGTAAAAATGCTGCGATTTTTACATAAGTGCCTGCGAAAATGAAGGAATGCAGGGAAAAGCTGAAGCAGCTCAGCAGCAAAAGGATGCTCCCGTACCTGGGGTGGGGAGGAGGGGGGGTACTGTGGGGTAGCACGGGAGCATTGGTCCTCCTTCAGTACCAGCTGCTTGTGTCATGGGTGGGAGTGGAGGTCTGATGGCGGTGATTAACACTTAACACTCAACATGACAATAGAACAGGTTGTTGGTGCAATGCCAATTCATTGAAAGGCAGAAATACTCCAACACTGTATATAAGCAATTACAGAAAATTACTAGGAAGATACAGGATTGCTGATAAAACAGGGAGCCCGAAATCTCGAGTAAAATATGAAAAAAATAGTTTATGCATGAGCTAGCTAGCCTCAACTGTACCTCAAATAGTCCAGACACAAATAATGAAATGTACAATCACAAACATTATCAGCTAGTAAGACGCAGCCTGTGAAGCCAAAGACAATCCTTGCAACAAGTATCGTTGCGGTCTCTGGATATGCAAAACTCATGTTCCACTGCAAGCTTAGTTTTCAGGCACGGACTTTCAGATGGTAGCACTGTGAAACTTTAAAAACAAATTACTCTTGGAGGGCTATGTGAAACTAAAATGCCTAGTTCAAAGCAGAAAAAATACCTACAGACAGAATAACAGTTTCAATACATTAAGTAAGCCTGAGAAGTAACATTAATTTCTATTACCAGTTTCTAGCACCTACGATAAGCTGTGGGGGGCTTTGGGTCTCTAGGGTGGGGTGGAGTAATGTTGGGAAAGCAAGGGATACAATTATAGGAATTTAACCTGGCATTTCAGCAAGGATGCAGTAGGATTTTTAAATTCACTGGTGCATGTGTATTATACTGTCCTTAGTCGCTTGCAAGAGGTTGGGCTCTCAGGAGCTCATAGTCTCTATATTGTTCAAGACCTGCCAGATTGGAACTAATGGAACAGTTATTCAGCAGTCGAGAGCAGGTCACGAGATGTCAGCTGCTCTGTGATAATGTGAGATTTTGCACTTGTGCTGAAAAGTCATGGTTGCAGAATGCTTGCAGCAAGTCTCCGATGGTTGAGGCCGTGAAGGAGAGACTCTTCTGTACAGCTTGCAGTTGCCTCTTTAAGAATGCCAGCTTTGAGGAACAGCTTCTTGTCTTGGGTGCAATTTGGATGTACCACAACAGTAACTAGCCACCTTAATGGATGCCTCTAGCAGCTTCACAAATGGGCTTTGTACCTGCAATACTTAAGCAGAGCAGGCTGCTTGCACACTCAAATCTGATTGACACTGAACAGTCAATTGTAAAGTCGGACCTAGGTTTGACTTTGTGGCACCTCCCCACGCTAAACATTGGCCCTTCCTGGCTCCACTCTCCATTTCACAGCACCTGTAGATGTGCATGAAACTATAGAATTCCATTGGACATTGTACTAGCTTAGTATATTTTATATCAGGAAGGAGGGAGGGAGAGGTGCGAGCTATAACAGCTCTGTGACTGCATCAGCACATAGAGGAAAATAGAGTATAAGATGAGGCCATGTGTACTACATTTGTGCGACTCCGTAATCAGTCACAAACTGGTTACCGGTCGCAAAAGCAATAGTTTTGTATGTAAGAAAATCATTTGCAGGCATCAATTTAGCAATACAAATGAATCATGAATTGGTATGTTACCGGCTCAAAATAGTGATTCGCTATTAAAAAATCGTTTATAGCGAATCACTATTCTTATGTCAATGCATTTGCAAATAGCGATTATTCATAAGAAAAACACAGTTTTGCACATGCAAATTACCACCAATTCTAAGCAGGTGGGAGCTGTGTGCAACCTATAACAAATAGGCCAGAATGCATCTGTGATTTCCAAAATGGCTGCTGTATCTGGGATGGCAAGAAGAATATGTATTCTGGAATGGAATGGGCTAAGCAAATGGAGGATTGCATTTCCAAGGGATAGCAGCCTTCACCTGTGGGCTGCTTCCTCTGTTCCATATCCCAGGTTGCCTATTTCAAAGTGGAATACTCTGCTAAAACAGTTTCCATTGTTTTAAAGCTGAAAATGGATGATTATGAGTAAAATAAAGTGCCGCAAAAATGCAGCTAAATTTCCATTTTCGTGCCGCTAAATTTCCATATTTGTGCTGCTAAATTTGCTAATCCATGCCGCAATATCCTGGGGGGTCT